>JAJMCL010000005.1:600000-858518 GCA_030572985.1 Zygotorulaspora danielsina
TCTCTTCTTTCTGATTTTCGTCCGGTAGCTGCTCTAGAATTTGAATGTGTTTATCGTAATTAGATTCAATCTCTTCAGTAGAAACCAAAATTTCCATTTTGAAGGTTCCGTCCTCCCTTGCGTTAATCTTACCCAACGGTTTGGCTGAGGAACCCTTTGTACCCCAAGAAATGTCGTGAACGTTACAAAACGCATAGATGTTCAAAACATTGATGTATGAGGGACTTAATAAAATGTACTGCACAAAACTGGTCAACATGTGCCATGGCTGAAGGTACATTAAAGAGCTCAATAGATACAAACAATAGGTTGAACCAAGTGATATTACCATATCTCTAAAAGTTTCTTGCATCAATAAACTTTTAAATGTTACGGAACCTGAATCAAGGATGTTTTCAAATGATTTAACACTCATGAAAACACTGCAAAAAATCATATAGATCATCAGCACTGCGAAGAAAATGAATGTAGCGACATAAAACCATTCTGTACTTTTTGGCTTATTCCCAAGAGAGAGAATAAAAGTTGAAACCATACAAATACCGTAAAGCCAGTAGAAAATGACCGACAAAATAGAGAATGCAGAATGATACGTCAATGCAATGGATAACGTCAATATCCTAAATACGAGGAAGAATGAGCTCAATGAAAACCATGCTATCACCGTGTTAAGCAACAAGTATACGAATTCAATACTTAATAGAAGCTTTCTCCAAACATTGTGACCGCTGGTCCATATTCTGTGGAAATGAAAGAAGGAATATACACTTGCAAAGAAGGACCCATTCAGCCAACGTCTTCTCTGAAGTATGAATTCAGGTACACGTTCAGGAACATCAGTAGTGGCGTATGAACTCCTGCAATACTTTAATATCCAGTTACTGTCCCTTTTCGTAACCAGTTCAAAACACAGGATACGATCCTCGGCCAAGTACATATTAGAAGAGAAAAAATTGAAAGAATTATCCCCCATAACCTCACCATAAAAATATTTTTGTAGTGGCTGTCCTTTGACGGCCTCAAACCTGTAGGCAGAAAATGCACCTGGTAGAACAGTTATGAAGCCAAAGTTGGATTCTGTTGTTTTATCAAGGATGTTCGACATCTTGTACTCAAAGTTTTGCGAAGCAACTAACGGGTTTAGTAAATGTTTAAACCCTTTTCCTAGTTCAGTTTTAATTTCACCACATGCACCGCCGACCTGTGGATTACGGAACTCTCTCCATAATTCATAAATTGAATCCTTACCCGTCATTGTACCTGCATCTAACAAGGTTATTACATTCGGTTGCAATAGTTCTGCGAACCCCTCAAATGCCCATCTATGGGAGTTTATCTTCTTTTGATTCTGCTCCTTCAAGCAGAATAACAGTTGAACAGGCACTGTATTGACTCCCGCCGAAAGTTCTAGGCCTGAACTCGAAACGCCTTTAACATTCATCATTGTAGTATGTTCGTACACATGCATTGCGACTTTTTTACCATTGATTTCATCTTTGGCAAACCCATCTTGATAACAGCCCAGTGCGCTCATCAATGCTAAGGATTTTTCGTCGATTTTTGAGCGCCCATCAGATACAATGCAAACGACAATTTTTTTCCATGCGTCTGGACCCCAGGTACTTGAATGTTTCTTCTTGACCATATATTTAATGTTATCCATAACACCCTTCAATGTTCTCCCCAGAAGAATATGGTCCTCATTATACATGGTAATGACAATCATTAGTTCTGTTGTCCTTGGCGTCAAGTATTTCAATTGTCTAACCGTAAAATTTTCTGTCGCCAGTTGATTTGGTTCACAAGTCACAGCCTGGTATCTCATAAACTTGAACTCATTTGAAATTTCGTTTGAGGCGGCGTTCGAATATTCTTTCAGCAATGATTGACTTATGGGTGAGTCAAACACGAAATTACCTTTCCAAAGCTTGAACTTTCGCATAACTGTTGGGGTTCTGGTAGGCATTCCTTTTGTTTCATCCTTACTGATCTCTCCATCTCTAGAATTCAGACAAGATGAAGATGAAGAAATGAGCTCTCCGTTTGCTGTGTATTTCAGCCTTTCAAGAGTGTTAGCATCGTCATACTCCCCAAGATCCCTGTGAGAATATTCTCCAATGCTACTATTGCTGAGATCATCCTCCTCTCTGGTAGAGTCATTTCGTCCGTAACTCATATTTTTGGGTAGACCGCCGTAATTTGTATATGCCATGTCATTTTCTTGGGTTTCGGTTTCATAGGGATCCACCATTTCACCATCTCTTCCCAAATACGTATTAATTTGATAGTCATCTCCACGTTGGTCGATGTAACCACCTTCAGGATCATCAATATTTGGATCGCTATGTATATAGTTTTCCAAAGCCATTGCGTTTGGTTGATATGCGAACGGATCTATTTCCGGCTGATGCTGATGCAATATGGGTCGTTCTGCTTGGTCGCGTAAATCGTCCAAATCAGAAGCAGACCCCATACTGGAGCCCGCCAGAGGGCTTTGATCATGAAAATAATAGCTCTCGTTGTTGTAGTATGGCGTAGAACCACTGATTGGAACAGCTGTGTTAGCTCTCGCATTCATAAAAGTTGAATTTTGCGTTACATCTGGTGTGTGCTGAACGACGTTAATGGACGGTATTGGCTGCGGAGCATTTCTAATGAATGCATCATTATAAGCAGTGTCACTTTGTAAGTTGGCGTCGCCAGGGTGATGATTTACAAAGTTAACATATGAGTCCTCTGTATACCCTTGACCATTATACTGGGCATTGCCGTATCCATAGCCACTGTTTTGGATTTGATTGGCCCGTTGACCTTGGTATTGACCTGTATTATAATTTGGCTCATTGTGAACATCCTCATCCATATAGTCAGATATAGGATCTATGTCAGACAAATCGTACATTTGCTCTTCATTACTATTATTAGTGTTTGTGTTGTCATAGTGGAAATGATTACGGTTACTCATCTTTAGCCGCCTAATCGAATCCCGGTTTACCAAGAGAGTTTATTTTGTACCTCAACTCCACAGAAAAGCCACTTAAATTTGAATATATATATATATAAATCTGTATAAATATATGTCGTTCCATTTATAGATCTTATATTCTTTTCGCCAGCTGAAGCGATATTCGTGATTTCTATTTCTGGATCAGGAAATGTAAAAATGGCTGGTTGGCCGAGAGGTTTCGAGACGCGATGAAACGGCTGAACCACCGAGATAGTTACAAGAATAAGAAGTTTTGACACGCATTTCTGACAAGCGTCATCTTGGTACCTGCATGGATAGAATAATAGGAGTAGATTCTTGGCACGCGTAGCTCATGCTAAAAATATCACCGGTTGTGGAATACCGCACCCTTCACATTCTTCACTCAACAGAAAACACATTAGATATGATTAAGGTTCTTGTAAAAAGGGTGCTCTGAGAGCAGATCAGATATCTGTGCAAAATCGGACTGTTTTGGATTTGTTAGAGCATTAAGCCTTGTTTCGGCCTGCTTATAAATATAATTTCTCTTCAGCTTGTCCACAATATATTCTTCAATACCGCACGGTCTCTCAGAAATTTTCAATGCGTTGATCAAAAGAGTTTTAGCATTTTTCATAAGTACTTCTCTTGTTTTGTGGGCACCATCCCCTTGCGCATGGGCCTTAATTTGCCATCTTCTCAGTTCATTGTCAGAAGAATTGATCAAGACATCACAAAGCTGAAAGACAATATGACTTAACTGATCATTTAGATTCTTGCTCTTACCTGACGAAATATCAATCCTCTGGGAGGAGAGCACTTTGGTTGCCGTGGCCAAGAGTTTATTTAGCAACGAACATAGTTTCCACTCCACTTCGGGGGTTTCTTCCTGCTTGAGGCATGATATGGCAAATATCAAGACGTCAACTCTGCCGAGCAATAGAGAAACGTTTGTACTATCCAAACCATCGCTTATATATTGTTCGACTGCAACGATATCGCCGCCAGAGACGATTTTTATGCCTCTGTTGACATCGAGAACAACAGCCAACTCCCCTTCTTCAAGCGCAAAGGTAGATCGGATACTTGCATGAATATCGTCCACTTGAGTGGAAAGCGACGAAGCAAGATCATCAAGGAAATTAGCTTGTATCGAGTTAAGCCTAATATCACTAGGATTACCAAGTCTATTTTCTAGTATTATTTCCATTAAAATTTGAATGAACTTATAAGCACCAACTAAAACATCCAAAATTGTCTCGGACGTGACTTGATCAGCTTGTTCCATATATTCTGCCCGTTCCGGGGAGGGTTCAGGATCGACAGGAGCACCGACGCTCTGTTGAGCCATATCGCCATCTTCTGATTCAACAGACTGAAATTTCTGGAGCTCTGATACTTGGAAGTTCAAAGAATGTTGAGTCAGCTCTGCAAATTTTGTTGTTAATTGAACAACGTCTTCTGAACTTAGTGAATACTCATCTGCCGCTTCCAATAATGTTAAATAGCAAGTTAATAAATTAGATTCGAGGTCCCATGTTCTAATTTCCGAAAACTGTTCAAATACATCCTCGAATTCTTTCACAATTTCGGTCAGTGACATGGTTAAGATTGATATTCCCTGCAGATCTTCTAAATTTACGTACTGGAGCAAATCCATGTATCCACTGTTGGCAATATAAGAAGTGTGAACGTGCAACAGGAGTCGAGTTTTATTGTACATGATGTTGTAGGTGCCCTTCAAAGTTGCCCCATCTGCTTTTAGACCAGCTTCATAAAGATCCAGTGCTCGCTGATAGAATCGAAGCGTCTTCTTAATATCGGAGAGCATCCAACGCTCTGCTTGCTCTTCATACTCGGTAGCCTCACTATAATAATCTTCCTGATAGACAAGCTGACGTTGGCCGAGTCTATCTTTAGACTTTTTGGCTCCTTTGATCCTCATACCGCCACAGGTTTCCTCCTTGATTTTCTTTTCGTTCCTTATCTCTTCAAAGAGTCTTCGCCTCAAATCTGGACCTCAAATGAATGTCGTTCACGCGTTTATAAACTAAGCTCCATGAAGGGCTTTCAATAAGAGCGTCACTTTTTGAAACCTAGTAATTAAATGCGAGACACTTCAGGAGCTTTACCATCAACGGCTGAATTGATTGCAGTCTTGACTGGAATAAAACATGATAGCAGTTGTTTCACGTTAACACTACAAAATTTTGTGCGAGGGACGTACGATGAAATTCCTTACCTAGTGGAGGTCCAATATAATGATGAAAATTCGAAATCTTTGGCTAGGATGGTCGTATCACTGATTTGTCAATTGTTCCAGCTTCAAATAGCTGGATTAAGCTCTGACTATGTGTCCAATACGGTTGACATACATCTCAAACGGCTATGTTTTGTGAAAGTAAAAGGTCTACTGACAGGGAAGGGCACTTACTATACTTTACAGCCGAAGGATATTTTACCAGTAGAGATGGCTAAGGCGATCGATTATGCACTAAATAGAAGAGACACATCCGATGGCAAAACAATCTACGATACATTTCAGAATTTGATAGATATGAGCAATGACCCAAGCAATGCTTTCCAACTGCGTAAAGTAGAAAATTATGATAACAGCCTCTCAAGCTTTGTAGCTGGACTCATCGAGAATAAGAAGAAACAAGAAAAGGTTAATTTGGACAAGAATCCAATCTTTACTGCAATGCGCTCCGCAACCGCATGCGAGGAATCTCTAAATGATTTCAACTCTCAAGTTTTAAGCGAAACTTTTGACACATCGAATAGCCTAGGTTTAGTAGAAGAAACAGATTCATCAAGTTATGCTGCAATATCACAAGAGAGTGCCCATAAAAGGGCTAAGATAGGGCCGAGTCAAGAACTCGTAGATCTTGATTCAATTCAAAATTCTTCACCAGGAACAGAGAAAACATTCTCTGGAAAAATATTTGGCATATACCCCACAAAGGCTAAAGCAGAAAAATCACTCAGTAATATTTTTATCTATTTCATACCAAGAGGGTGGCCGTACGATAGTACGCTAACGTTGATACCAAATGTCAACTGTATTGAGATTTTAGTCTCGGAGGATAATAAACTTTTTGAACTGTTTCTGGGGGTTTTACTAGGAAGGTATGGATTTGATGAAAAACTAATGCTGAATGACATCTCAATTAGCATAAAGAGACAAGAGAAAGAATTAAAAGATGGTCTTGTTACAGCAATGTGGTCTTTGGTCAGGATCGAAGATGATAATCTTATGAAAGACTTAAAGATACCGAAGAAAATACAGCTCTTGAAGAAAGATCCTTTGATCACATTATCCCAACTTAAACTAGATTCACATGGTGTCAAGTTTGTCACCATGCTTGGACTGCTGGTATCATGCAGCTTTGAAGTTCCCAATTTTGTTAAATTAGTATTTACTGATTTTACAAATACTGATATTCCTCAAAAGTACCTCCTTGATCCATATTTGATCGACTTCGACAACAAATTGCATTCGAACGAGGGTTTTAGAGCCATTATATATCCGGAGAAATTTGAAGAGTTCAACAAACTGATCAAAAGCGAGTTCGATGGCAAATCAATCAAAGAGATGTTTCTGCAGGGAGCAGAGACTAATGTTTCACACAGGGGCATTGTTTGCAAAATGTCAGTTAAGGTAAACCTATATGGTGGAAAGTTGAATGCCATTGTGAGAGAGTGCGAGCCAATAACATGCCGGATGAACAAGCATATCGACAATAGTGACGAAGATGAGAAAAAGCATCTAAATCAGCTATATCGCCGCACACTCGAAGTCATACCGGCGCATTCAATAAAAAAGTTTCTACATCTTTATTCGGTATGCTTCCCATTCTGCGAAGGCGACGATGACAGCGGCGATACAGTCATAATGAGCCCGCAGTTCGGCACTGAGAATAACAGCCCCGTGGAATTGGGTCACATACCCTCAATATATGTGGATGATCTGAACAGCTACAGAATGGAATATGAAGCCGACCTGAGTCTGCTAAATCAAAGCACGGACTTAGGCGTTGTGTACCCGGTGGAGGGCCAAGTTATAAGCATCGACTACGACAAGACAAGGCTAGAATTGATAGTGACAAATTCCCTCTTTCAGCAAGATTTCATTGATCCCACCAGAGTTGCTCGCATTGAAATACTCGGCCCAGAAAATCTCGGCTACTTCTTCAACAACGGCAAACCCAAGATAGGCGATGACGATATCGACGCCCTCAAGGCCATCACAATGGGTAAAGAGATCAAGCTAAGGATCACCCGTGGGGCGGTCCCGTTGTACAACAAAAGAGGACAGCGCTCCTGTCTAATGGTATGGTGTCCAATAGAATTGACCATGCAGGAGATCAAATCCCAGCTGAGTCTATACGACGACACATCTTTCAAGAAAGAAGGAGAATCAAAAGACTCCTTAGTTGGCCAGTCGATGATCAAGCTGGAAAATTAACTCCGAAACCCTTTTAGCAATCCATAGGATGCAAATTTTCAACCATTTGGAAATTTCGGCCGGACATCGCGCCTTCTAGAAACGTGTTCGGCTCGCAGAGAAGCGAAGTGCTGCGAGCCCTTGAGACAAAGGCAACTCCCCGTTCTGACAAGGGAGACGCTTTCTTTAAGGAAACAATACATTATCCAATGAACAATGGTCTACCGCTTTGCTGCTGCCCTCTTACGTATTGGTGAACAAGCAGCAAAGACCGGTACAAACGTCTGCCCCCGAAAGTCGTCCGACCTGGTCGACAAATTGGGAGAAACCAAAACATGCCGATTCGTGCGTTGTAATCTGTTCGGCAACTTTTTTTTTTCTTTGCATTCCAGCAACAATATTTTTTGGGGATTTTCTTCACTGTGTGCGCGGCGTCACCCTTTGTTTGCTCTTCGAAAAAGGGAAATGACATAAGTGCAAGAGGGAAGGGGAAAAGTATATAAACAGTGGTACTCGAATTGAAAACCTAGGGCTCCCCTCATTGCAAAGAGGCCAGAAGCTTATTATGATAGGAAAAAAGTTTGTGCAACTTCTGAATTTATTCTTTCTTTTGGGTGCTGGGCTACTGGGGTTCTTCTTGATTCTGTCCGGCGGAAAATCCGGCGGAGTGTTGGCAGGGTTCCAGTGGTTTGAAGCAGACACTAGTGGCTTTAACAGCGCACCACAGTTGACACGGTGGTATAACTATGACTGGTGTGCGGTCGACGGTGGCAAGGTGATGAACTGTTCATCCAGGGCACCTGCAACAGCATTTTCTCCAAGGGACAACTTTGGCAGAAGCGATGAGATGCCAACTTCGTTTTTGGACAATAGAAACACCTATTACTACTTGTCCAGAGTTGGCTGGGCGATGCTGTTGATTGGCTTGTTTTACATAGTCCTCGCAATCATTCCCGCGATCATTTTACTGTTCAAGGATACCACATTTGTGCATGTGTGGCATAACTTGGCTGTCTGGTCGGCCATGTTCTTTATCTTGTTAAGCGCGTGCCTGTACACAGGTTGTTATGTCAAGGCAAGATCGGCTTTCAACAGTAAAGGGAGACATTCCAAACTTGGAGCTAAAATGTTTGCTTTTATTTGGACTACGTCGTTTTTGTTAATCTGGAACGCTGCATGGTCTACCGCTGTGGCTGCTTTGTGGAGACGTGACAAGTTCAGCAGCTATGGGCGCTCCGATGTGTATGGCGCTGGTGCTGCGTACAACTCAAGTTCGAGTGACGGTCACCTTGACAAATCAACTTACAACGGCGAACCAAAACATCGTGGTACGTTCTTCACGAGATTAAGAACTAAGAAGAAGTATAATAATCCCGAAGCTACTACTGAGCCGGAGGAGGTAGAGTATACTACTACCGACTATGTAACACAACCAGCCCAGGAAGCTAACAGAACAACTCAGGTACCCACGGCAGTATAACTAATTAAATACCCACCCCTCCACCCCCACCTGTTGTTAAGAAACCTGCAGGTTTTGTGATTTATCAACCTATATGTACTAATTTTGATGGGGAGTATTGAATACTCTTTACGTTCCCGTCGCCTACCAACCTGTAATACCCCTCCTCCCTGAATGCAAAAGAAAGAAAAAAATTAATTTTATATATAATAACCCTTTTACTAACTAATAATGAAACATTGCTAAAATTTCTTTAATGTCTTTGTAAAACAGAATGTCAGAAAATAAGATGAGAAACAATCAAGAACAAGAAAGAGAAAACTACCCCGTAGATGCTTTTGCTGAATATCGTGAAAAAAATGATGATTCGGAAAACAAAAAGAGTTTCGGCGAACATGGCGTGCATAGCTATAACAATATGTTAGGCATGGGACAAGACAGTTATAGTACGACTGTACCAGTCGAACAAGAATTGGGCCATCAAGAGAATGTAAATACAAGTTCATTTGCCAATACTGACCAAGCAGGTAATCGAGAAAATGAAATGAAAGAATATTCCAGAAACAGGTCTACTAACGTTTCAAACATTAAAGCGCCAAAAGACGACATGGAAACTGGCCATATGAATGCAGATAGGCGGAACTTCCACATGAGAAAATACAATAGTGAAACGGAAGAAAGTGAAAATACGGAATCTTCAAAGTCTGGCAAACCATCCGGATTTGCCAAGGTTAAAGATTTAATGACGAAACATCATCTCATGAAGAGTGGTTCCAAAAACGAGAAAACAAGAGATGACATGAATAAGGATGAATCAATGAGGGGCAATATTAAAAATGACAGTATGAAAAACCAAAATATAATGAAAGACGACTCAATGGGTGCAGGCACTCAAACACATGGAACTGGTAACATGCCGACGGCTACAATGCCCGTAATGATGCCAATGGAAGTGAAAAATGACAACACAATGCAATTGAAGGACGGAAGAGATTCACGAGCAAGGGAAAGGGATGTTGCAGATCCACCGAAGACCACAGTTGACGACAGTACTGTCACGCAAGACCCCATTGCTTCGGCAAAATCAGATATGGCGGAGAAATCAGCACGTAGAGCCATGCAGGGTGAGAGTGGCATGTCTTCGGCAGATTGGAACAAACACGAACAATACTCTTCGGGGGCGCCTACTCATAATGCAACCTCTATGGGCCTATCCTCTAGTGAGCCGGGAAGGCGTGATCAAGGTTATGATCGTTCAAAAAACCCTAGCTCAGCTCATGAATTGTCAGGTGCTTATGCCGGTGGTACAATGGGAAACTCTCCAAGCATGGTGGACCCTACCTCCTCCACTTATGGTAATAGGAACCCTTCCAATGATTCGAGCACTAGAGACGGACATGCCAACTATATGATGCACTCAAGCGGGAAGCATGATAATAGGAAGGTGTCCGTTGGATCAAACAATCAAGACGTCGATATGACGGATGCGCTCGGGGGAGCCCCAGTTTCAGAAGAAGTCGACACGGGGTATCACTACCACCATGACACAATCCCAAGAGGTCAAGCAGAACATGATGACAATGAAGATGCGGAGTTCGAGGACTCGCACAAGCATAAGCCAGGCATGTTCGAACGTATCAAGCGTACTCTTTCGAATAAAAGTGATCATTAGTGTGCGTGAAGCATGGATGTTTATTTATTTTCTTGCGTAGTTCTTTCTCAAGCATTTTACCATTGTCCAATTCTTTGATGGTTTGCTTTTATGATTCTATGATTCTATGTTTATGTAGTTTTCATTGTTTTGTGTAAAACTCATACTTAAGATTCCTCAAAAATCAGTTCAGTATAGGACCAGTGTTTCACTGAACGTTTAATCGACGTGCTAAAAGACCCCTCCCTACCATAAGTAGTGCTTCTATAAAGGAATAAATTAAATATGATTTCTTATCGTACGAAATTGTTCAACTATCGTATTTACTGTTTGGTACTGGGGAGAGCCCTTCAAATCAAATCATATCAAAACCATCAAGCTCAACAGATTTTACAGTCGATGTCACAGGATAGTGCGTTTTCCGCCAGTTGTTTATATCTACATAAAAATCAGTACCTATTTAGGCCTCGTGGAAGAGTTAGCCGCCGACGTTGAAAAGCGGAAAATATAAAAGGAAGCGAGAATAAAACACGACCCGAAACTTTGCCTGCAAAAACTAACAAATTAGTATCTAGTCCATCATGATCGGCAGGAATAACAGCCAGGCTTCCAATATGAAATCATCCAAGAACAATAAGGGACCCAGCGAAAGATCACAATATACTAAAAAGACGGAAAACAAGAGCAAAGGGGGCAAGTATTCCAAAAAGGCTAGCAAGAATATGACAGACAAAAAAACACTATCGAACGAAATCAGTAGAGACAGTGGCAGCTGTGGTAGTGAATGCGAGGTATTCGATCAAGATTGTCAATTCCAGAAGGAAGTTCAAGAGCAACGTAGACCTGTTATGATCAACAAGTCTGTTCAAACCATGTCACCCGCAAGAGTACAATTAGACGAGATTTTCGCCATTGCGAGAGTAAGACAAGGCGATCCAGCATCCGTTATGCTGTGTAACAAGGATGAAGGTGATCATTCACCCGTTACTGATAATTCATCACTGACCACGACAGAAGTTGTCAGTGAAACAACGGAGAACTCTTCAACTTTCGAACAGGGAACAGTACTAGCTTTGCGATCGCTGACCATTGAGGAACTGGAGAGGACCTATGATAGCTCGTTGAAAAGACTTACCATTCAGCTCTGCAATCTATGAAGTACTACCACCCTTGGCTTACTTTTCTCTTACTTTCCCGTGACTAATTAAGATAACCCCGACCGCGTCCCCCCACGCGCCTAGCAAAGTACGCATAGCGATGAAAGACGGCAGAGAAAAGTGGTCACATTTGACGACAGAGAAATATCCTAACAGCATTTGTCCACGATTGTCTGAACAACGGGGTTGTCAACCCACCCGTAGAGGTCAGATAGGAAAAACTGCTCTGGAACAACAATAACAGCAACCAAAGACTTCTTCACGAAACAATCCACATTGCAGTGAAGCACGCTGAGTTGATCGTATTTGAGTTGAGTACCATTGATTCTTTTCTGCTTTAGGTACCCTGCTTATTATCTTCATTCTGTATTCCTCCTCAATTTCGCTAATTTATTTTGTTTGAAGGGACAAAAAAGACACGACGGACGAAAAAGACAAAATAAACAAAGTTCAAACTTTTAGTTCAGAGTAAAACAGTTGCCAAGATAAAACAGATTGAGCAGGAAAGTCTACTAGGCAAGTAGACTACTATAGGTGCTATCATACTTTTTCACCAAATTCCCCGACCACATTCGTGTTTTTGGAAAGTTTTTGGAAAATAGTATTTATCTGGCTGGGTCTTTTTTCCCTTCCCAAAAAAAAAAACAATCGATACAAGCGATCCTTCACAACACTACTGCAAGGAAAAACTAGATAAATAAAGGAAAGTATTACTGCATTGCATCGTTTACATCATCTGTCTGCATTATCGGTAACATTTACGGTCTATCATTTGTCCTCTTCTTTCCCTGTCTCGCATGCTAGTTTTACAGGATTCGATACCGATGGATAATTCAGGGTTTTTCGTACAGGGCACTTTTAGCTCTAATTCGGATACCACCCCTCTTGGAACATCCCATAGCATTTCGCCAAGTCATAGAAATGCGTTAACGCTTAGTCATTCAAATAGTGAATCAAATTTACAAAGGTCGACAAATGGTTCCATTCATCATGCTCAGACTCATTCACACGTTCACAATAGCACAAATAATAGTAATAATAATAACGTCAATGGGACTAATAATGAGGTGAGCTCACCTCTACATTTATCGTCAATGCTCAATAATCTCTCTATTGGTGGTTCAATGCATTCGAATTTACAGCAACAACAATCACAGTCATCTCAACAAACCCAACAAGATTTAAATTCAATTGGCCAGGGCTCTTATATATTGAAACTAAAAAATGTTCCGTCTGATGTTACTATTAGAGAATCACATGCAATCTTTGCATTAGCGAACGGTGTTTCGAATATTGAAATAATCGAAGAACGCAAAGAGTCAAAGGAGCTAGAGTTCGAGCTAGCAATTATTGCCAAATTTACCTCTTTGTCTTTGGTAACTCACTATGCATCAATATTGTCATCAAAAAATGAAGTTTTTGGACCAACTTTCCCATTTTCATCCTATGTTGAGATAATAGATGAATTATCCAAGCAACAAGTTTCATTTCCAAAACCAAATTTCAACTATCAACTACCTTCATCATGTCTACCAGTTTCTCCAGTTGCATCAATTCATCAACTATCTCAAGGACGGTCACAATCACAATCTCAATCTCAATCTCAATCTCAATCTCAATCTCAA
Source organism: Zygotorulaspora danielsina (assembly GCA_030572985.1). Taxonomy (NCBI): domain Eukaryota; kingdom Fungi; phylum Ascomycota; class Saccharomycetes; order Saccharomycetales; family Saccharomycetaceae; genus Zygotorulaspora; species Zygotorulaspora danielsina. The sequence goes on from JAJMCL010000005.1 coordinate 613,308, forward strand.
TCGCAAGATCATGTTCAGTCACAGAAATCGATAAATCAATCTCTAGCTGAATCTCAACCTTCTACTCATACTCAAGCTCAGGGCCAAAGTCAGCCATCACAACATATATCTCCGGTACCAACTTCCGGTGCTTTAAATAGACCAAGCCTGGTCCAAATGCGTTCCAGATTTTCGTTCAGTGATCCGTTCTCCAATTCAAATGATACGACTCAACAAAACCAGAATCAGCCGCATTCAAAGGCTTCATCTCAAACTGGTGCGACCATTACACACAGTCGTTCACATCAAGATTCACAATCTACGGATGTCGGCAAATCGTTGCTGTTGATGGAAAATGATGACATAAGCGACAGCATATGGGGGTCAAGCGCAATGCCAACAAGTATGAATGGGTTTACAAGTAGTCCGCAACCATCAACCCCAATTTTAGAGTGGGGATCTTCTAATAGAAAACAGAGCTCATCATTTTTCCTTCCACAAACAGGAAATCCAACTGTTCAATCTTCAACAAATCAAAATGTTGATGTATCATCTGCGATGAATTCAATGGCTGGAAATCCATCGAGCGGATCAAAAATCTCAGGTCCGTTTTCTATGTTAAGCCAGGTCCCAACCAATAATGGTCAAGCAATCATTGGTGGTACTGACATGAAAATTTCTGGTACCAGCGGGGTTGGAGTTGGAGTCAGTTCCAGAAAGCACGGTGTTTATAAACAGACTGCCCAAGTTCCTCAACAGCAGCATTCACAGCAACAGCCGCAAGAAGCTAAACAATCCCCAGAACAGCAATCTTCTTCTCAAAATAGTACACCTCAGAAGGGATCTCAAATAAGATCTAATATAAGAGGTACTCACCCAACTAATGGTAGTCAGAAAACTAGTATATCAAGCTCTTCATCTTCTACAAATGTAGCAGGATCCACTGCAATTTCACAGGCGGATTTATCATTATTGGCTAGAGTTCCCCCACCAGCTAATCCAGCAGATCAAAATCCTCCTTGTAATACGTTATATGTTGGAAATCTGCCACCAGATACAACTGAACAGGAATTGAGACAATTATTTTCGGGACAAGAGGGTTTCAGAAGATTATCATTTAGAAATAAGAATAGTAATGGAAATGGACATGGCCCTATGTGTTTTGTTGAGTTTGAAGATGTTAGCTTTGCAACAAGAGCTTTAGCAGAACTTTACGGAAGTCAATTACCAAGAGCCAGTGTAAGCAATAAAGGTGGAATAAGATTAAGCTTTTCCAAAAATCCATTGGGAGTTAGAGGTCCAAACAATAGAAGGGGAAATAGTAGCACCTCAGTGAACAACCCACCAGCAGCGACCAGTGCAAGTAATAGTCCCGGGTTTGTCAACTATAACTATTCAGCTGGATACAACAAGTCTTAGTTAATAGGGCGCAAATGAACCGCCTTATTGAAATACTCTGCATTGGCCCAATCTATTCTTTATTTTCTGATCTTGTGTCTTTATTCGATTGTTGAGGGCATCTCAATTTCTGGAAGATTATTAACATTTTTTTACCTTTTACTCAATTGATCCAATGTCAAGTGTAGCTAATATTAATTTTCTTTTTTTGTTTGACTTTCCAATTTGCCCCGCTAACCAATCTGTTACATTATTGTCATATATCGCATCTTTTTATATCCATTATTTTTTTGGTGGCTACCTGATCGTTATCAGTTAACATGTAACTATAATAGCTTTTTTTTACATTAGTTTTATATCTTTAATAATACAGCCCCTATTAAGTATCTGCAATATTTAAGATCAATTCTCGGAATTGAAAAAAAGATTGTTCTTTTAGATACACTAGTTTACATATGTTGTAAATAACTGGATTTTTTTTATTCTTGATTTTTATTTGATGCAATCGATGCTAAATCAGTATATGTGTCTTCTTTCTTTATTTGACTTTGACGATGTGATGTGCTTGTACGAGAATTTAGTGATGCAGACGAAAGATTTGAATGCCTTTGACGTAAGAGTTTCTCTCTCAGTTTAAGATCATGTGCCTTCTTCTCAAGTTCAGCTATACGTGCCTGCAATTCTTTTGCAGATTGGGCCTCTAGTTTTTCCAATTTTTGTTGTCTGGCAATAATGCGTTCATGCCTCAATACATATGGCACCGTTTCAGATATATTTCTCAATTTGCTTCTATCAGGGGTGCTACTAGACTGAACTCTAGGCGATTCTTGTTTGATTGATCTGATGATCTCTTCATTTTCATCTTTAATGGACTGTGACATTTGCCTTATTGGGGAGTCGTCGTTTACAGTTTTTTTCGGATTTAGTTCTGGTGTCGCTGGTAAATCAGAGGACAGTGCCAATGATTGCGAAGATTTAAAATGACCAGTATTGATCAGTGACGCGAAATTACTTAAACTTGGTGCAGCTGATTGTCTTTTTTCGTTGTCTTCCACATCATTTTTCCCTTGCCCTTGTGAAATACTTCTTGATTCTGACACTGATGATAACTTTTCAGCACGATAATTTTCATATAATAAATTCTGCGTTGTATCTTTGAACTCTTGTAAATGAGAGCCAAACAAGACATTTTTCAATATGTTAAGGTCAGAAATCTTTGGATCATTAATTAAAATGTTACCCCAAGGATAAGACCTGACATATTTACCGCTAATATCTTTCAAATCCGAGCAAACGACTGCAAATGGCTGTATATTGGCTAACAGTTGATTCTCTTCAATTGTTTCTATATCATCATCCTCTGGATCAGCTTCAAACTTGAAAACCGGAATATGAAATCTTTGGATGTCATCATTAATTTGCTTCCTGAAGAGATTTAATTCCTCCTTGGTGAAGGAATCTGCTCTCGAAATAATCGGCAAAACGTTTGTATAGCGTGATAATTTCTTCATCAACTGAATGTCAAGTTCCCTCAAAGCATGCCCTGTAGGCTCAATAAAATACAGGGCAACATGGACTCTTGTATCCTCAAATCTTGGATTTCTTCTTACACGGGTTTCTTCGGCTAGTACAATGTCAAATTGTTGTTCCAGATATAATGTTATTTCGTCAAAACATAACAAGTTATCCAGGTTTTCACCAATCCCATGAGTGTCGATAAGGTTGAAGAGTATGCTCTCCTCCTCGTCATCGGAAACATCCGCAGGATCGCGTCCAATTTCAACGGATGTTGAAGTTATAGTGATACCTGGTTCCAACTCGGCGCGATTAGCATCAAAACTTGACATATAGGAAGGAATTCCGTTCTTAGAATTGAAAGAAACAACCTTGGTTGGTGATGTCACTCTGATCCTTGGCGAAACCTCATAATTGTCTAATTGATTGTACTTGTGTGGAAAAAGATTCGACTCTAACAGATTATTAGCGAAAGTTGTCTTTCCTGTACCTGAGGGCCCACATAACAGCATGGTATACGCGATACCACGTTTGTTCTCCTTCTTCCTACGGAACAGGTTTGGTGGAGGTAACGAAGGTGAATCCATCTCTTAATTGTCCGGGGGCGATTGCAACAATAACAGCAGCAGAAACGTACACTTAGATATCGACAGTGGTACCTACGCTCTAATAGTATTATAGAAATGTAAGCCTCAGAATTGGCAACTGAAACTTAAAAAGCTACCAACTGCAAGCTCCAAGTATTCCTGTTTTCGTGTATTAATCACGTAAAATTTCCGTATTGGCCGATCTGAAACTGTCCGACGAAGAAAACCCGGACAACGGTCTATCCGGACATAATTCATTTGAAACCGGACATATAATGTTATCCGAGAATTTGCTGTCCGAATTTTACTAATCTGATCCGGTCAGGTGATTGTCCGGAAGCACGGGTAGTTACTATTCCGGACAAGAAAAGTTAATTCTAGTAGTCGCTTCAGTTGGAAGGTGCGCATTCTCACAAAGGAAAAGAGATGAACGGTTAATTTGGTCGAACTGTTGAAAGTTTGATTCTTGGTTGCGGTAAGGAAAGCAGGAGGATTTGGAAAATCTCGTTTGCGGATAGTTAAGGCGAAGCAGCGAACGGTTTAGAAATCGTTGTGCGCAGGTGGATTCAATTTGCTTCATTGAAGACCTTTGAAAACCGTTGACTTTAAACCGAGTCTTATACGGTTCAAGCTGTTATTGATAGCGTTATGAGCGATATTGATTTCAGCGCATTAACACACCAGATAATCACTACGGCAGGCATAATGCATCATCAGACAAAGCTTGATATTTTCATTATACGAGCCTATAAGCTCTTATCAAGCGGATCAATTATAAATACAAACACTTTACACAGTGTTACTAGCTCTCCTCAAACTACGTCCAACACACCTGCAGGCACAAGCAATTCATCATCGGCAAATCCGGCTGCAACTGCGAGCGCCACAGGGACTGGCACAATAAATGGTGGCAATAGTATCAACGGGAGCGCGAATGGCTCGCTCTCTAACGGCAACCCAAGTGCGAATGTCAATTCCAATGCTCTCAACAATAACCCTGCGAATAATTCAATACAACTGCAGTACTCACAGCTATTTGGAAAAATATCAAAACTTTATAACGCGACTATATCATCTGGAGCGATCGATGATAGGTCGACCTCTCCTAAGTCTGCGATAGAATTATACCAAAGATTCCAACAGATGATCAAAGAGCTGGAGCTGAGTTATGATGTAAGCCCCTATAGTAGATATTTCAAAAGATTGGATCAAGGATTATGGCAAATAAAGGATGACGCAGAATTAAAGAACGATAGACTGTGGGAACACGTTTCATTGTCTATTTTTTCTATCTATGATCCGAGGACTGGCCAAATGATCAACCAAGGGCGTAGAAAGGCTAATTCCTTAGCCGCTTCCACAAAGGGATCACCAAGTGAAAATAATCCTGGTAATACAAATTCATCGAATAATAATAATAGTAGTAACAACAATAATAACGGCAATGGTGGTGGAAACACCGGCGGCAATAATACTAATAAAAGACAGCAGCATCAAAGAACAAGCAATAGTGCAGGAAATGCAATGGCTAATCCAACCATGAATAGTATGATGATGGATGCATCATTGCCACAACAGTTACAGCGAAGGTTACAAACTATTTCACAAGATGCAAATTCGCGTTCTCTGAATGGTTACTATACGCAGCCAACGAGTCCTGGCCAAGGTGGGTTCGGATTTGGTCTGGAAAATGATGCAACACTTTATAACCCGAACAATAACAATCCTAATTTCAATAATAACGTATCGACTGCTTGGAAAAGAAGATCCTTGGGATCTTTGGGGGAAGATGCATTGGATGATGACACAGTGGAAGAACTTTTACAGTTAACAAACACGGCCAAGAGACAACGAACTGCAACACCTATAAACTTCAACAATGTAAACAGTAATAACTTAAACACTATGAATAACGATGAAACTCAGACCATAAATTCGGGGATGAATTCTACAATAAATTCTACGATGAACCCCCAAGCTGTCATGAATAATCCAGATAATATGAATCGTAATAACACATTAGGTGGGTTTGCGAACTCAAACGCGACGAATAGCAATATGATGATTAACGAAGCTTTAAACGCAAACAATCAAAACCTTAATATGAATGGGAACATGAGCAGCAATACTGCTTCAAATGGAGATTTCCTTGTTAAACAAATAAAGAGCTCTTACGATTCTTTGATAACGGAAAAGAACCAACGCATTAATCATTTGGAAAGAGAATTGGAGATGCAAAGACAAGAGACTCAATGGTTGAGAAAAATGCTGATTGAGGATATGGGATGTATAAGAAGTTTATTAAAGGATCTGCGAAGATAATCGCAGCAAACGGCTCGCCGTGTATATATTATGTACTTCGAATTGTAAAACTTGTAATTATTACCCGCAGAAACTCCCTTATTTAAATAGTGCAAAATGCGGCGTAAAACGACCAAGCACCTATAAACACTCAACTAGGTTCATTTTGAGCCATATTGTAGGTCCCAGTAACAGTTTTATCAACGCCAGGGATAAACTAAAGTAGCCCAATAGTAGCAAATTTTTAATACATTGTTGCAAATGTCATTAGCGAAAGTTGTCTCCTCAAAACTCGCCGCAGAGATTGATCAAGAGTTAATGGGTCCGAATGTCGGTTTCACGCTGCAGCAATTAATGGAGCTAGCTGGCTTCAGTGTTGCACAAGCCATATATCGTGAGTTCCCTCTTACCGAGAGCCGTAGTAATAAAAACATATTTGTGATCGCAGGCCCGGGGAATAATGGTGGCGATGGCCTCGTCTGCGCAAGACACTTGAAACTATTTGGCTATAATCCTATTGTATACTATCCAAAGAGAAGCGAGAAAAACGAATTCTATAAACAACTGGTAAAACAGCTGGAGTTCTTCAAAATTTCTGTTCTGCCTAAGGATATTGGTTCCAAGGAGTGGCTCGATCATGTCAATCCGGATTCCACACTCTGCATAGTAGATGCAATCTTCGGTTTCAGTTTCAAGCCGCCCATGCGAGAACCATTCAAAGGCATCCTTGATCAACTACAGGAAATACAAAGTGACATTCCCATAGTATCAGTAGATATTCCCTCCGGTTGGGACGTCGACGAGGGTCCAATTGGAGATAAACCACTAGAACCTGCCATGCTAATCTCATTGACGGTTCCCAAACCTTGCAGTAAATTTCTGAGCCATAAGTCGTCTCACTACGTTGGAGGCAGGTTCGTGTCCCGCGAATTTGCTAACAAGTACAAGTTTGAGCCATTTGACTATGATTCCACTGATCAAGTGCTCAAACTATAAGGACCGGTGGTCTTGAGGCACAGGGTGATAGCTTCTAGATAACGATTGAACGATATATAAGAACTACGTAAAACATTGAAACATGTGATTAAATTTGGGTACTCCAGCTTCATTCGAGCGTCTATTGTGGACCACAGCTTCTTTCTTTTGGACCTTAGTCAAAAAAAAGAAAGTAGAGAACACTGCGATGAAAAACGATATAAGAATAAAATGAATGGCGAAGACTATAGCACTACGTGAAAAAAAAGGTCAGATACAAGCATCTAACTAGCTGTAACTATATAACCAGATTTTCTGTACTTCGCCGATCGGATCTATAATAATTAAGGCGTGACTTTTATTTCGTGTATTTGTTCTCGATAACACAGTCCATCGACGTACGCGTTTGAATAATAACATACTGTAAATATATCGGTATAAGGATGCTGGACATGAGTACTGCAAAGGTTGGCAAAGGTGGTAAAAGGATTGATGGCGCCAACTATGGTGACAAGGGTGATGGTGATAGTGACATGGATCTCAGCATTAACGATACAGAACCCAAACGGGTTAAGGCTTATGTATTGGAAAACAACGAATGGAAGGATACTGGCACCGGTTTCTGCGTTGGTAAAATCGAGGCCCGTATGGATAAAAATGAAGATGAGAAAGTGACGCATGCATATCTTATAGTGAACGATGAGGATACGCCAGGCGAAGTTCTTCTGAGATCGCAGCTGGAAGGAAATATAGAGTACCAACGACAGGAAGAGACACTCATTGTTTGGAAGGATCTTGAAGGCAGAGACATTGCTCTGAGTTTCGAGGAAAGCATTGGTTGTGATGCGCTTTGCGAATTTATCGTGGAAGTTCAAAGACATTTGGAATCTAACATATCGTTGGTCGCCGTAAAATCTAATGACAATGGAGTTGGGTCTGTGCATGAGATAATAACGGGACCTGTGGCATTACCTTCGAGGGATATGGAGCAAAATGAAGAGACTTTGATGGAATCATTGAGAATATTAAATGAGAATGTTGCATTTGAATTTTTAAAGAACGAGACTATTGAATTTGTTCTACAGACTAATTATATCAGCCTTTTGATAGATCATTTCCACAAGGCTGAGTGCGAAAAGCTTTCAAAAGATCTCTTCCTCTTGGGTTGTATCGTTAAAACGTTGGTTCTATATAATCAAAGAGACATCCTGGAACAAATGGTGGAAGATGACAAGATTTTTGGAATAGTTGGGATATTAGAATATGATACGGAATACCCAACACTAAAGGCGAATCATAGGAAATGTCTAGAGTCGTATACTCCAAACTATAAAGAAGTGATACCAGTTGACAACGAAGACTTAAAAATAATAGTAAAGAAATGTTTCCGCTTACTTCTTTTGAAAGATGTCGTCCTTGTTCGGTTCCTAGATGATCACAATTTTCATCTAATCCTTGACATTATTTTAGATCTACAAACATGCATCATTGGGTTTTTACAAATAGATCCTTGTTTGGATAGACTGATGGATTTATATGACGAAAAAAATAATGGCGATAAAACAATTGGGGAGAAAAGAAAAGACGGCATTAAACTACTTCATCAATGTGTACAAATGTCCAAAAATTTGGATCCTGTGGATAAGTCGAAATTTTACAAGACATTAGTCCGGAAAAAACTATTCAAGCTACTGGATTACGCATTTCATGTCGAAACCGATAGCGGATTAAGAATTCTAGCCACTGATACAATTGTAACGATAATCGAGCATGATATTTTGCTTATACACAATGTTCAAAATGAGAATTTCGATAATCAACAACCAAATGAAGAAATTAATAGCCGAAGTAAACTTTTTAGAGGAGCCGGTCTTGCAGATACTGCTGAGCCAAGTGACGCTACAATGGACATGTCTCTGCTTCTCATTTTGTCAACCATCTTATTAACAGATAAAAGTCCGGGCCTAAAAGAGCAAGTAGCTCAAGCTCTTCATACATTGCTTCATCCTGACGGATGCCTTTCAAGTGACAACGAAAACGAAAATAGCCCACCGCGTGAAAACAATGACTCTGATACCATGCCCTATAGTCTAAGTAGGGATGAAATGTATGAAGGGCGCCTCAATGGCTCATATGATAATGGTTCGTATTTTCAAATCATGGAATATTTTGCTAACTTTTACAGGCAAGTTGCACCGGTAATTTTCGAACCCTTAATAAAGAGAGAAGACGTGGATAGGAAAGAATTGCTCAGTAGATGTGATGACAATTTACTCATACATTTGGTAAAAATTGTTTCTTTTATTTGTACTGAACACGATAGACGGATGTCTCGGGAGTTTGTTTTAGAAAATGGCTTATTAGAGTCAATTAGCGAACTGATCAAACCATCGCACTCTCTGCAATTGAGACTCACTGCAGTTAGATGTTTCAAGAATATAATGTGTCTCGACGATGATTACTACCACAGATATATGATCTCAAAGGAATTATATGATCCTATATTTACACTTCTACGAGAAAACATCGATCAGGACAACTTGGCTAATTCATGTCTCCAAGATTTTTTTAAGATCGTTGTTCTTAACTGTTTGGTCAACAAAGAAGATTTGCCAATTGAAGGAGCAATGGAGCCCTACAAAAGAACCAATTTCGTTCTTTTAAATAAGCATCTGGTTCAAAAATATGGTGATATTTTAAGAAAAGCTTGTGACATCAGTTTTGTAAGGGATATGATCCGATGTTATGAGGATCAAATGACTGCCGAAGATAGAATTAGGAATAATGGTGAAGAGGTCGATGCACACCGCAGTTTGGTAATTGTCGAAGAAACGCTAGCGTATAAGAGATCTCACCCAAATCTAACTTCACTAAATGATGAGAGTAAAGATGCAGAGGGAATGCACTCATTTGATCGTCCAAGTGCAACATTTAGAAAAGTTCTGGACAAGATAAACACCGTTGAACCACCATCGGCCATATTAGGAGAACTCATACGAGAGTAAAAGCCCGCTTTATTTCTCGTCGTTTTATATACATGAGTGAGTATATAGTTATATTATACGGAAACCAAATTAATAATAATTTTCCTGCCTCTTGGCTTCTTACTATAACTTCGACGTCATTTTCTGAATCAATTGATCTGGATACATGTTCTGAGCGAAATGCGTGCCAACATGCCATGAGCCGCCATCTACAACAAGTATAGAGCCGTTGATGAACGTAGCCGCTGGGGAAAAAAGGAAAACGGTCGACTCTGCAATATCCTTAGTAGTGCCCATCCTTTGCAAGGGTACCATTTTTCTGGACTTATCCTCAAATTCTTTAGTGATTAGTCGCTTCACTCCTTCCGTTCCTTGAATAGGGCCGGGCGCGATACAGTTTGAACGAACACCCATTGGGCCTAGTTCCACTGCCAGTGCGTTGGATAAGGCGTCAATACCTGCCTTAGCAGCCCCAACATGTGACTGATAAGGCACGCCATAGTAGTGGAGAGTGGCCGAAATAAATATTATGGAGCCCTTATTTTTGATTAGTTGCTCAAAGCATGCTTTCGCCGTATTAAAACTTCCAATCAAATCAATATCAATTACCGTTTTGAATGCATTCGCGGAGAGATGCGCAAAATCGCATATAAAATTTCCCGCCGCACCTGCTATAACATAGTCGATTCGTCCAAGTTTTGTCACCGTTTGCCTCACTGCATCCTCCATTTGCCGATAATTTCTGACATCAACATTGCATATAGGTAGAACAAACGCTTCTGAACTTAATTGCGATATTTCGTCTGCTACGCGCATCGTACTATCCTTGCTCCTTCCCACAATCGCTGCCTTGCAGCCTAATAGAACCATTGCCTCAGTCTGCACCCGACATATAGTTCCAGCACCCCCAGTAACAAACACTACCTTTCCCTTGAACAAGTCGGGTTTCCATGAGCTCCGCGACACAAAAGAGCTATCTAAAGTATTTACCATATTGAACTAAAATATTTGGCAGATAGTTGGATCTCAGGTTGGCTGGAAAGAGCCCCACAAATAATACCAACTTCATTTCAAGGGTAATTTTAGACCCTTATATATATTTGCTCCAGATTAATTGGAGTCATCACATATTACTCCGAGACAGCTGATTTACCCGGATGCCATCTTCAAACCGAGAGATTGCTTGCTTAACATATTAAGCTGCGGAGAGTCAGCTAGAGTCGAACATTTCATACTGTCTTTGTCAACGCCAGTTAGCATGTTCTTAAATCTGATTCCATTTTCTTTTAGACCTTTTTCGTAACCTTAAATACTTGAATGTTGGCTGCTTGCCATCTTTTGAATCCTCATACAGGGTGACGTTGTATACAACCAGTGACCTTTCGTCTGCCTAAAAGTCCCTGTCATTTGCTGCAATCCATTTCATTTAGTATCAAAGTGCGAAGATTCTCACACAAATGTCTGTACCAATGTTGCAAAATGATAATTTCTGAAGCAGGCAATTCTTACATGATGTACAAAGGATCCTTTGCATTTTGATTCATTATGGGGCAGGAGCAATCCCTCCTACTCCCATCATGGAAGTATATTCTTTGATGGCCTTGCAATGGCGTTTCGAAACTTTCGGTGATATTTTCACCTCTGGTAGACAAGTGCGAGTCGAGGATGTGCAAAATGGAATCCAGAATGCCATTTCGTAGTGCTTTGAAATGCATAGTTTTATCATGGAAAACTTCAGCGGCTAATGGTGTGATACGTGATTCAGCAATTTGATTTATTTGGTCCAAAAGCGGTATAAATGAACATACAGTGCTAAAAAAATGTTCAAACAGATCCTATGTGTCAAAAGGAACATCTCGGCTGGGTTAATCGGCATGGCAACAAAACCTTTTTGATAGTGTTGCTTATATAAAGTAATCTACCATTACATTTACAAGCTAATTGAATTTACGAGATCAGCAACATGACACAGCTGAGGACGAACCGGCTTTGGTGACCGTTGCCACCGCTTCACCATTTTACTGGCAGCCCATTCCAGTATCAAAAGTAAAAACTGGATACGGAAAAAAATATGAGCTTCAGGATGGCCACAGGGATACTTATTCACAAATACTTAATCCTTCTTATCAATAAGATGCTGCAGAGTGTTGTCCTGAGCGGCTAAGAACAGAGGAGGATTATTTAGACCATTTTTCGGTTTTGAAGCATACAATACTACCCTTGGGCATAGGAAGCGGCTCCCTAAAGGAACGCGATATCTTGTACGTACGAATGGCATGGACAGAAATACCTTATATAAGAGTGTCTGCAAGCAGACGTCCTTAGCGATTCATCGAGAACAATTGCATACCAATGAATGAGAAAAAAACTTTCAAAAGTTGCAGCAAGTGACCTAGACTTCCGACACTTTTCAATGCTAAAAAAGCTGGCCAAATAATTAATGAGAATACAAGAAATGAAACAATCGTTCGCACACGCGATCAAAGTGCAACGATATCTGCTCCAATTTTTAAAGCTTCCAAAATCACCTTGGCTCTGCGAAACTTCAGAACGCTGAAAGACCACAATGCCTTCAGATTACTGAAGCTGATGTTCTTCATCGCGACAGATTGAATACATCGCAAGTTTCAAAAGTTTTGTTTATATTTGATAAACATGACTACCAACTTCAATCATCACGTATATAATGATATTAAAGGAGGAGATCCTGCTGATCACCTTCCCGCCTAAACGCGACGATCAGCGTAAAACAAAAATTTAATCGAGTTGATCGATTGAACGAGCAGAACAGAGGCAACTGGTCAGTTTGTGATACATTTGTGAATATTAAGGCGACTGTCTACATTTTGCTGTAACGCTAGCTCTGTTTACATCTATATTTTGCTAATACGCGGCTTTCTTTTATCAACATTGGCTGGTAATTACGAGAATGTCTGATTGGAAAGTTGACCCCGAGAATCGTAGAAGATTGTTGCAACTGCAGAAGATTGGATCTAACAAAAAATGCATTGATTGTGAAGCACCCAATCCGCAGTGGGCGTCGCCGAAATTTGGTATCTTTATCTGTTTGGAATGTGCAGGAATCCACCGTGGGCTTGGCGTTCACGTATCGTTTGTCAGATCTATCACGATGGACCAATTCAAGCAGGAAGAACTCATAAGGATGGAGAAAGGAGGAAACGGACCTTTTGCCGAGTATATGACATCTCATGGTATCGAAATGACTCTACCACATAAGGAGAAGTACAATAATCCTATTGCAGAAGATTATAAGGAAAAACTGACCTGCGAAGTTGATGGCAGAGACTTCGTTGAACCTGAGCATCCTGAATTTGATCCGCAAAGTTTGACACCAGTGGAGGATGAACCCGATTTTACAAATAGAGGCTCATTCAGCGAAAACGGCAGTCGGCAACAAACACCGATTGAATCCCGTCGCTCGCCCAAGAAAGGCCTCAATGGGGAACAGAAGGACAGCAATGAAGCTTACTTCGCGGCTTTAGGTAAGAAAAATCAATCCAGGCCAGATGACTTACCGCCATCTAAAGGCGGTAAGTACCAAGGATTTGGAAATACACCCGTAAGTAACGCAATTGACAAAGATGGCGCCCAGCCGACTTTAAGCCTTGAAAATCTTCAGAAAGATCCTTTGGGTACCTTCTCGAAGGGATGGGGCTTGTTCAGCACAGCCGTGACAAAATCCTTGGAAGAAGTTAACGAATCGGTGCTAAAGCCCGGTTATCAACAGTGGCAGACCGGTGAGCTGTCGGAAGAGACAAAAAGAGCTGCCGCACAGTTCGGTCAAAGATTCCAAGAGACTAGTAATTATGGTATGCAGGCATTTTCTTCCTTCACCAAAAATCTACAGCAGCAGTATGGTGGAGATGTAAAATTTGATGCTGACGGGCAGGGTGAGTATACCAAGTTGGGTGGAAGTGGTTCTCAAAATGGTGAAGCCCATCAGTTTGGTTCTACGAATGAATCGAATATGAGTGGCACCACCAAGAATAAGGTACAGGACGAGTGGGACGATTTTTAGTAACCGTCACCTATTCGATTGCGATAGTGTATTCATATATACTCTTTTAATTACATTTGTTGGATAGAAGCCATTAGAAAGTCAACAATGCAGATTGAAGTAATAACTGCTGGAAAACGTCTTGTTAGTAAATGCTGTGAATAATGGTATTGTTCCGTTCTACGCGATGTATAAAGTGTTGACAGATCGAATGATCGATTCGCGTCAGACAGGCCACTGAAAAGTTTCGCTCAACTTGGGAGACAATGATCTTCTGGAAGATTTCAGCTCAGGAGACACCTTGCCGGGTCAAGTATTTGCGCTTCTTAGAATGGATCCCTTTTTGGAAAGATTGCCGGATGATCTACGCTCTAAGTTAGTGGGTATAGTTAATGTGGTCCCTGAATCACTTCAAGTATTTGAAGAGCTGTACCAATATGCGAATGATACAGAACAAAGTCGTAAAGAGAGGAAAATAGGGAGTCCTAATGTTGAAAATGCGAAGCTCGAACTAGGGATACCAGAGAAATCTCGAACAATCTTCAAACTAGAAGATGTATCAATTCTTTTCCCACTGCGAAAGAAGATGGATGTTGTACTATATCTCTCATCAAATACCAGCAAGCCCGTTTTATCGTTGATCCGGGAAGCTAAAAGGGAGGTTACTGTTGATAATCTGAATAAAAACATCACAATGGCAACCTTTTTACCTGTCGCAGAGAAAGAGAACAAGCTATACCTTTTTATCAAATACAGCAAATCGACGGAGGGAAAGTATTCTGACCCGATTTTGATAACATTAGCGAAGGACGTCTTAATCGCTCAGTTTAAAAAGGCTGGAATATTGACTAGCGAAGCGAGTGATTTCGGTAAGTGTATCGAATATATGAGAAAACAAGCAATCCTAGCTGGTTTTAGGATATCGGACCCATTCTTTTCCTCTCATCAGGCAGTGGAAGAAAATTCTTCATTTCATGTGGAATGCCACAGGGGTACAAAAGAAGGCACACTCTATTTTTTACCCGATCATATAATATTTGGCTTCAGAAAGCCAATTCTCGTATTTGATTCGTCTGATATTGAATCGATAACATATTCCTCGATAACAAGATTAACTTTTAATGTTACAATGGTTACTAAAGACGAGCAAAAGTTCGAATTTTCGATGATTGATCAGAATGAATACACCAAAATTGATGAATATGTAAAGAAAAAGCAAGTGAAAGATAAATCAATGTCGGAGGAGTTGAAAGCAAAATCTAAAACCAAATCTGCACAACTTTCAAACGAAAACGCACCATCAGCTTTAGAGGAAGCGACCCAACAAATGGAGATTGAAGCCAATGTTGAAGGTATAGATGTTAAATCTGATGATGAGGAGGCCGATGAGAATTTCGAAGCCGAAAGTGACCTTTCTGATGGCAGCGGCAGCGAAGATGAATTCGTGGGCGTTAACGAAGAAGATGAAGAAGAAGGCGAAGAAGGCGAGGAGGATCGCGCTATAATGTCACAAAGGGGGGTCAGAGCAAGCGACGAAGCGCAAGTTGATGTTGGGGAGGACAATCACGGAGAAGATGCAGAGCACTCTGATCAACCGCCAGAACAGACCGGATTCGGCTTATCCCTTGGTTTGGAAGATATACCCATAGAACTTGACGACGAAGAAGACGACGAAGACGACGACGACGAAGAAGGCTCCGGTGTTGAGTATTAATAAATATTTTTTACTATTGCTATCTTAGGTGCACTCGTATATAAATCAATCCTTCAAGATATAATTTCCTAATTTATCCATTTTCAGATTATCCACTCCCTTAGAAAGTGCTTCAATAATACGCTCGTTTTCTTCATCTTGAGCATCACTATCGGAATCTGCTTCGTCTTCCTCATCGGTCTCAGAATAAAAGTATTCGGTTTCCTCGTCCTCCTCGCCATAGTTTGAATCATCATTCTCATCAGAGTGATATTCGGTGTTTCTCATACCTTCGACGGCGTCCTCTAAATCTCTGTCTCCCGGATGTTTCTTACTAAACCCAGAAGCCTGAATAAGTTCATCCAAGTTACTACTCCTTTTGACATCTCTTTTAAATTCAGGATATGCATATTTATAGCCTTCACCGAAACCCTCAGTATCCAGCATTGATAAATCTTGTTTCGGGTCATACTTCAGCTTCTTTCTGAAAAATCTACGAATACACTCAATATCCCTTTGGAAATAAAATTCAGCATCTTTGTGTTGAATAGAAATGCATTGAGGGAAATCAATCACGATGAATCCACAATCATTTGAATTTACTGCCTGTTCGTCATCATTAATGATAATATTGAATTCATTGAAATCACAGTGAATTAAGCCACAATTGGCAAGGCGGACGGCAAAACACATTAAGTCGCTGTAAAGTTTCGGTATATTCTGGTGTTTTCTGAGATTTTTCATCAATATCCCATCTATATATTCCATAAGAATAATGTGACGAGAGTAGTCATATGGTTTCGGAACAACAAATCCGTGGGAATGCAAAAGTGACATGAACTCATATTCTTTATTGGCTGCTAGTAACGAAAGTTTCATCCAGTTAGTGCCCTGCCTTGAGTTTTTTAGATAATCTCTATTATTTTTGACTGTATGAAATGAAGTTCTACCCAATCTATGAATCTTCATAACCTTTTTAGCCCCATTCTTATCACTCACCTGATATATATCGGATTCCTTACCAACACCAATCGTATTTCCAAAGGAGTAGACCGATTCTTTGTTCAGCATTGCCTTTATCGCCATGAAATCGAAACCGTTATAGGTCAGTTTGTACCCATCATATTTTGCGTTTCGGACTTTAGAAATTAAATTCACTTTTGCCAAGTCACTAATAGCCCTATTTGTTCCAGAAATACCTCTTAGACCAGATAACTGATGAATCATGTCTGTAGGAACGACTTCATGATTTCTCGAACCTTGTTCGACGGCTTTGAGGACGCGAAAATCATCAGGAGTTAGATACCGCATGTGTCCAAGATCCAACTTCATTGTGCAATTGATGTATACTTCAGAATATGCTCTGCCGTAGCTAAATGGCTTCTCTATGCCATCTCTTGTCATGCCATCTCATCTCATCGCATTTATCTGGAAGAAAAATTGCACACTTCAAAATTTTCAATCGCCTATTACGACAAAAATATTAAGGGACTTTTAACTATCAAATGAGCATATGCCAGATATAAAGGTCGATGTATCCTGGAGGATGGCGTTTGGAGCATACTACTGAGAATAGTCTTGATGAAGCATAGAACTATTGCATTAAAGACGTATTTTCTTCTGTTGCAGAATTTTGCGGAGTGCAATTTTACTTCTGGAGATATACCTATATGACGAACTAAAGTCGCCGAATATAAGTGTCAAATAAAATTCTCTAGCTGACTTGTTGAGTGAACCTATAACTATATCTGCGACGATGAGACTATGGGCCGAGTGAGATAGTTCAAAGAATCACTAGCTACTGTTGGCACTCTTCCTTTGATCAATCGGTCAACTCTAAATCTAAGGGGTTCAATTAAGGACAGGATCGAATGTTACCTCGTTAAACGATGAGTTGGGCCCTTCCTATTACCTGTGATCCGAAAATCCGCTGCTTTTAATCATATAGTCCTGAATACCAACTTTAAACCTTTAAGTCTACAAGCTAGAAAAGTTCTTGAGGAGCGCACAGCCAGTCGATCCTGCGATGTTGAAAGACATGCTATCTGTGACTATTTTACAGATCGCGTAGCCAGTTATCATTGCCTTAGAACTGCTCGTGCCTTCCGTGAATTTCGAGCTGCTTCAAAATCAAAGTAACCAACTCGAAATGATTTCTGAACGCGTATCACACACTTACACTGCTTATCGAGATACCATCGTGTCCCCTACTTTAATGGTACTGCCGCTGTCGCCACTAGTCGCTATCGATCTTTTATTTTTTTTTAAAAAAATGCGCCTCAACTGACGCACGGAGTGAACTCATTTTTAGGAAATATAAATCGGGCAGAAGTACCTCACCATTTCAAGGTTCAAGTCTGAAGCTGTAGCAGAGGCAGACACCAATTGAGCTACCATGGGTCGTGAAGACTTAAATACATTAGAACAGATCTTTTGCGCCATATTTCGCAAGCTGTTAAGAAAATTTGCGACAAACTACCGTTACGTTTCAAGCTCTGACATCTTACCTGTCATTGCAAATCAAGACTTGTAGAAAAAACATTTTATGTTTGTAATATAATGAAAATGGACAAGTGATCCTGGCCTCAGTAATTATAAGCCGGTATGCACCTAAATTTTTTTTCTTGTACTAGTAGTAGCTTTTGTGACGCCGTAACCATATCACTAGCAGCAGCTGCAGCATGGCTGTTTGCAAAATGACTTCTATCAAATGACATGCCAGGAAAGGCAATTTAAAGCTACCGGCAAATGAGGCATCTCATGCACGGTTTATCCTTTTTTTTTTTGGTTTTTCAACAAGCATGTGGAGCTATGGATATCAAACTGGGATTTCACCAATAATTCGTGTACTTAGAAATAAACTGATTGAATACGACAGGTTTCGTGAATCGGCAATATCTATGGCGTTCTGAATTATATTAAATCGCGTCCCTAGCCTGGTTCACTCTCCCTTTATATTTCCCAAATCAGAGTAACCAGATCAACATGAAGGAGTATAGATCAGGCTAAATGATTATAAATTTGTATTAAAGATCGAGCAATTCGTCGCGATGACCAATGCAATTGATATGCTTGCTTTCACCTTCCAAAATTATTCGAGTGAAATGAGATATTAGTCAAAATGCTCGAAGAAGGCACTAGAGTTTTGATGGCCGATGGCCAATCAAAGGATATTGCTGATATAAAGCAAGGTTCAGCTATATTATGCTCAGATGGTTCAGTTGCAAAAGTAGAGAGAATTTCAAAGGATGTTCAGCTTACATACCAGATTTTACAAAAAACAAAACATCGTGCTAGTGAGGGAGAAGCAGGAAGACATGACCCACTGAGGAGAAAAGTCTATCACAGGCTTGGATTTAAATGTACTTTGGCTCACGAATTAGGGTTGAGAACTGCTTCAAAACCATTACTAGAAAATTCTTTCAAGAGAAATACTTACAAGGTTAAGTGGAAGAATTTAGAAGAGTTACTGACGTTTGACGGTAGAATAATTGCCCTTCCCAAAACTCATCACAAAGACTTCCCAATGACATCTGAAGGTAAATTACAGGCCACAAGATTCATGGACGAAAAAGAAAAAGAATATGGCATATTTCTGGAATTCCGTATACAGGTGAGAGATCTGGATCTCCTTGAGGCTCAAATTAGGTCAAATTCGTTCTTGAGATTCAATCCTGTTTTAAAAGGCAACGGTACACTGGCTGAGTTTCTTACAGGTCAAAAACATCTGATAACGCCTTCTGTATTAAGTATGGCATGGCTCTTGGGCTTGTGGCTTGGCGATGGTACAACAAAAGAGCCAGAAATAAGCGTTGACAGTCTTGATACAAGTCTGATGGAAGGCCTGATTGAAAGATGTAGATCATGGGGTATTTATCCAAACTATAAGGATGAGCAGGTGCCGCTAAGAGCTAAACATGTAAAATTATATTTTGGTAGCGAAGTAAGTGAAAATCGCAGAAATAGACATTTAAGAAAGAAAAATCCATTCTGGAGCTCCGTCTTAAATCTTAAATTCAAAAGAGACCTGGATGGAGAAAAACAAATACCCTCATTCATGTGGAGCGAAGATTTAGAAGTTCGAGAAGCATTTTTAGCAGGTTTAATCGATTCAGATGGATATGTGATAAAAAGAAAAGAAGGCCCTGATGCTTACAAAGTCGCAATCCAGACTATATACCCCTCCATTATGAATGGAATAGCCCATATATCCCGCTCATTAGGTATTGCTGTCACGATAACGACCAGATCAGCTAGATCAGAAATGATAGAAGGAAGAAAAGTAAATTGCCATTTCACATATGACTGCAACATAGCGGGCAGAACACCCTTACAAAATGTTCTTGCATATTGTCGTAGCGGCCATAAATTTAGACCTAAACCAGAGAAGGTGTTCAGAGATCCCATATATTTTGGCTTCACTGAAGAAAAAAGAACTCAAAAAACTGTGTTCGGTCTCCAAACAGATTCTTGCAAACCTGTTCTCTTAGATAATAAACTTGTCGTTCATGCATGCGGAGATCATTGTATTGAAGAGCAAGCAAAATTGACTACGACAAAATGCCTTAAATACTGCATTGCATGTCCGAGGAAGGGAGTAAGATATTTTTATCGTGATTGGAGTGGAAAAAACCGTTTATGCGGGCGTTGCTACGGTAGGTATAAGTTCAGTGGTTACAGGTGTTTAAATTGTAATTACGTGCCTGAAGCAAGAGAAGTACGCAATGCAAAAATACGAGGGGAAGAATTAGGACTCTCTTGTGATGGTATCACTATTAGCGGACTAATATGTGGAAGATGTAACGGAATTTTAAAATTTGACGAAGTAAGAGGCCCAAAAAAGATCCTCGAAATGCAATCAGCTCCCATCGGACTTGTTTCTGTTGCCGAAAGCTAGGAAAAGGCTTTATGGAATCTTTAAGTGTAACAATCATCAATGAGAATTGGTGTTACTTTTTTTGTCACGTTGTCGCTGGTACGAAATGAAGATATAAAGAACTGTTACTCAAAAAATGACTAGAAAACAAAGTAGAATGGCAATTTTGATAATAGTAATGATGAACTCAATTTAATAGCTTAAAAAATTTGAGATATACAGTAGAACATTATATACTAAGATACAGATTAAGACCTAATGAGAAAAATCTTAATGAACAGCTTAGCGGGATGACATAGCCTTGGTAACAACTCTCTTTAGACCAACTTCAGCCTTTCTCAAGTCGTCAGTAGAAGCATCTTCGATTTCCAAAGCAGCAAGGGCATCAGATAAAGCACCTTCAATCTTAGTCTTAGCACCTCTCTTCAATTTAGAAGACAAAACTGGGTCAGTGACGTTTTGTTCAACGGAAGCTACGTAAGATTCTAATCTTTGTCTGGCTTCATGTCTCTTGGCAAAAGCTTCATCAGCTGCCTTGAATTCCTCGGCTTGGTTAACCATCTTTTCAATATCGTCAGCAGATAATCTACCAACAGCGTTAGAAATAGTAATGTTAGCAGATTTACCAGTAGATTTTTCGACGGCAGTAACCTTCAAGATACCATTAGCATCAACTTCAAAGATAGCTTCCAAAACTGGTTCACCAGCAGACATTGGTGGAATGTTTTTCAAGTCAAATTCACCCAACAAAGTGTTTTCCTTACAGTTAACACGTTCACCTTGGTAAACAGGGAATTGAACAGTTGTTTGATGGTCAGCAACGGTAGTGAAAGTTCTTCTTTTGATGGTAGGAACAGTAGTGTTTCTTGGAACAACAATACCGAAGATGTCACCTTGCATACCGACACCTAGAGATAATGGAGCGACATCCAACAATAATAGATCTTTTGTTTCATCGGAAGTAGATTGACCAGTCAAGATAGCACCTTGAACAGCGGCACCGTAAGCAACAGCTTCATCTGGGTTGATAGATTTTTCTAATTGTTTACCGTCAAAGAAATCGGATAACAATTTTTGGACCTTTGGAATTCTGGTAGAACCACCAACTAAGACAACTTCGTCAATTTGAGACTTAGAGATCTTGGCATCCTTTAGAACTTGTTCCACTGGTTCCAATGTAGATTTGAATAAAGCAGAGTTGATGTCTTCAAATCTGGCTCTGGTAATTGAGGTTTCAAAATCTTCACCATCGAACAAAGAGTCGACTTCAACAGTGGTTTGAGTAACGGAAGATAAAGTTCTCTTGGCTCTTTCAGCAGCAGTTCTTAATCTTCTTAGAGCTCTAGCATCTTTTGAAATATCACCACCAGTCTTCTTCTTGAATTCAGTCTTGAAATGTTCTAGTAGGTTGGTGTCAAAATCTTGACCACCCAAATGAGTGTTACCAGAGGTCGACTTAACAGTGTAGACACCACCAGCAATGTGTAATAGAGAGACATCGAAAGTACCACCACCCAAATCGAAAATTAAGACGTGTCTTTCCTTGTCAGATTTACCAGCACCCAAACCATAAGCAATGGCAGCGGCAGTTGGTTCATTAATGATACGTAAAACGTTTAAACCAGCAATGGAACCAGCATCCTTGGTAGCCTGTCTTTGAGCATCGTTGAAATAGGCTGGAACGGTAATAACAGCTTTCTCGACCTTTTGAGCAATCTTAGCTTCAGCGATTTCTCTCATTTTGGTCAAAACCATGGCTGAGATTTCTTGTGGAGAAAAGGTCTTAGTTTCGCCCAAATATTGAACTTCGATGACTGGAGCACCCTCAACATCGATGATCTTGAATGGCCAAGTTTTCATGTCACTTTGAACAGATTCATCATCGAATCTTCTACCAATCAAACGCTTGGCATCAAAGACAGTGTTCTCTGGGTTCAAAGCAGCTTGGTTCTTAGCAGCATCACCAATCAATCTTTCTTCTGGAGTGAAAGCAACGAAGGATGGAGTAACTCTGTTACCTTGTTCGTTGGCAATAATCTCGACGGAAGATTCATAAGTAGCAACACATGAGTAAGTAGTACCCAAATCGATACCGATAGCACCTTGGAAAACACCTTCAGCCATTGTTAATTGGATGGTTTATAAATTGACCTCTTTGAGTATATTAAAAGAACTTCACAATCAAACTGAAAAATTATGAGAGAGCTTAACTGTTCCAGACTAAAGTGAACTTTATAACTGGTGAATTGGAAAATTTTTCAACTTTCACAATGCTTGAGACTGGCACTGGGAAAAATTTTCACGTTTCTTATTACTCGTAGTGAGCGATGCGATGCCCGCGCGATGTGCATCTCGAGATGTGAGATAATGTTATTCGGACTGTTGGCTGTGAAACATATAGGCTACGCTTGAGCATGCTAGAACTCATTTCGAGGAGACGTATGGTGTAGGGCTATATGTGCTTGAATGGTGGCCATAGCAAGAGCTGCGCCGTAGAGATCTCCAGTAATTGTGACCATCTGAGCGATTAATTCAGGACGAGTAAGGACTTGAGGGCTGAGCTTACTCGCTATCGGCAAAATCTTAATGATAGTGTTTGAGACCTCCCTAATAGATTGTACTCTAGCTCCAGCTTTGCCTATTAGGTAGGTAACTTCCGGTTTTGTCAATTGCAGCTCATATGTCTTAATAGGCGTCCCGGAAGCTATTGTCGTGCCATAATACAACGTTGTATTATGGGCCATGACCGAACCCACTAACCCCATCCCTTGGGAAGCATCCGGGTATTTATCGTGTAATAGCAGTTCTCTCTGTGCGTTTATATCTTCCAGAAGCACGTCTACTGAGTGTACAAACACAGTCAGAAATCGCTTGTCCATGGAGAGCATGCTCTTCGAGGCCATGTGCAGTTTCTCTTTTGTCGCTAATCTTGTTAGTTTGAATTTGATCCAGGTCTCACTTCCGGCAATATGGCGCAGTAAGTCAGGTGTGCAACTTATTAATGCAATATTGCCGCCATTCCTTGCAACAGATCTTAAACTATTGCTCATATGTTTGCTTATGCAGCCTCTAAACTGCCACCAACATAACTCTAAGTGTAGTAACTGCGTTGGCAATTTTAGATCTTTGAAGTAGTAGGTTTGTCCATTTTCAAGTTTGTTGAGTATATCCAATATGGTTTCAGTAGTCGTTGTTTCGCCCTTATCGGACTGTTTTCCACTGATGTATTGTAGATTGGTATCCAAATCAGCGAGAACCCCACCTAAATTACTCATAGCTGTAGTATTATGTATGCAATTATGTTGGTCTGTACATGTTATGTATGTTTTTGCAATATGCAGAAGTTCGGCGGCTATTCAAACACATCGCGAACAAAAACATATTATCCGAAAGCAGATGCTTGAAACAATTTATCAATGAGAAAAAAAGCTACTGTTTAGGCTTCCTACTATCTGTGATATTGTAGAGATGTTTTGCCGCATGGTATATAAACATATACTGGTCAATCATCTGAACCATTTTTAACCTTTGGGCCCGTAGTTGAAGTACGATTTGTTCTATCAGGTCGTGATTATAGTCCCGAACAGCAACACGCAAACCCTTTGCATTGGCTGTCCCTAAATGCAACTTAAAGTCAGCTGTATCGTGAATTAGGTGATCTAGAGAGATGAATGTCCCACTTCTGCCCACTCCGGCGGAGCAATGTACTATTATAGGATTTCCCTGAGAATTGAGACCATGAGAATGCTCACAAAGCTTCATAATGGGAACTATTTCCTCAGGTTTATTCATATCTTTCCATTGATCGAAATAAAAATGATGAACAGTTTTGGTTGGTGCGTTGGTTGTGTGTTTTGGTTTTAATTTAAGCGTTGTCAAAGTGTAATAGTCTTCAATCCTTTCGCTGTGCTGAAATGCAATTTCCAAATCGTCTTCAAAGCAACTCAAATCGGTCGGTCCCCCTGGATGCTGCTCCTTAGCGGATACTCTTACAGTATCGTTAGAAAATTCATCAGTTTCTCCTGTCGGCCAATACGGGAAGCATTTTGATCTACCATGCTCTTTCAAAGGGGTTACCATCACTATAACAATATTTTCATATGGACAGCTGTGATAGCACATCTGCCAAAATTGACCCCAGGTCTTCTTAGTTGGGCCTTGTGTTGCAATATAATAACCTGGTGATAGACTTTGACTTGGAACATTAAGTTTGACATATGAAGCATTAATATAATCATTTCCCTTTGTGACATCCAATTTGACCCTGTTTCGTTCATAAGGCATTATATTAACGTATCTATTTCTACCATCATTTTTTTCCAAAACGCTCACTCCGAGTGACCATCTTGAGTCGACAGTCTTCATTGTTGCCTCCCTTAGCCTTTCATCCTCCTGATATTGAATAAACTGAAATTTCTCTATTAGTTCTTTGTCTGACTGTTTCAAATACCATGGTATATGTTTAGCCTCTTTCATCATGTTCTACTTTGAAGCACTGAGGGCCTAGTCAGGTCTATTTACAGTCTTCGAGCCCTGTTAGCCAACAAGGGTTCTCTTCAATCATTCTTCAATTGCATCACAGTGCTTTCCTTTAAGGAAACCCAAACAATCCGTTGTTATCATACAACGCATTTGTGGAAGTGTAGGGTAACGGAAAGAGTCCCGGCGGAAAGATGCACGAACGGCTTTTGGAAAAATCAGTTGACGATGAGATTATCGATCAGCTTATCGTTCCCGCCGAAATAGTGCACAGATTTCACTCGATGTATTAATTAGACAGCAATAAATCACTTCTAGTTATCGTGCACCAAGCCTTATTATGCCTAAAAGATATAATTAGAGTACTTTGATTGATCTTTTATGAAGAACTTGTGAAAGAATGAGTGTGGAAAGTTTATTGGATTCAAGACCGAACAATGTGGATTCTGGAATATCCAAAGGCTCCTATTCTCAGGCATCATACGTTAGTCTCCGTGGGGTAGCTACTGGCAATAGTAACAGAAATTTCAATGCTAAAAATGGTACCAGCCCACCGAAGCTTTCACAGTCCCCATTCTCCCGGATATCTCTCTCGCGACTGAGACTCGATAATTCTGCTAAGGAGAAAAAATGGGAACAACTTGATGATTTCAGTCTCGAGGAACTGAGAGATGGATTTTTTGATGCTGTTTTCACTAAGGCCGATAGGCTGAGTTTTCATGAGGAGGAAGAAGAAGAATTAATAGGAAAACAGAGGGTCAAAGAAAAAGTCAATAACTTCTTATATTGCATCAAAAATATTCAAAAAGATTTTTTATCTAACATACTGCCGATATTCAAATATTTCATTGCATATTTTATTGCCCTTGTCATTTGTGTGATCCATCCTTCAGGCAATTGGATTGGCCATGAATATCGCTATTTCCTGCCCATTGCAGTTCTTATCCATCACCCTGTGAGAAATATAGGCGTTCAATTAGAGATGACGCTGGCCTCGATTTTTGGAGGTGCCCTTGGATTAGGATGGTCTGCTCTAGCATGGTACATATCGGTTGCTACAAGGGTCACGGCATCTCATCAAGGCGGTATACTATTTGCCAGTTTGTTTCTTGCTTTGTTATGTTCCATATGGCTAAAAGAGCTCTTCCAAAGAACTCTGTATTTTTCTCTATCATTCAATGTTGCAATCATTTTCCTCCACAACGTCAGCCTTGTGTTTTCAAAAGAAGAGTTAAAATGGATCATATTTTGGGACTTTGGTATGTCATACCTTTTTGGTATTTTACTTTCATTATTTATATGTATCACTGTTGCACCTCACAGCGGTAATGCTGAATTGATTGAACATTACTCGAAGGCAATAGCAGATATGCGCAACTTCCTAGTATCGTTAGTGGATAAAAACGTGTCTTTTGATGAGGAAAAACTTCATCTTTTGCAAAAGATGATGATTAAATCTTTGAATGTAGGACTTTCAGAGGGCTACAGAGAGTTCGCAAACCAATGGACTTTATCGAAGTATGATAGATTTAAATTAAAACATTTCAGGAACTCTCTGACAACTTTGGTAAGTCCTCTAAGGATTCTACCGATTAGCCAGAAACTGTTGACTAAAGATGAGTTGGGCAAGCTATATGAACAACTGAAGGAGAAAAAGCTTCGTGGAGATAACACAGGACTAAATAGCAATCTCACTACTGAAAATTTAACTCCAATGAGTATATCAGGAGCACCTACGCCGTTTACAAAACAAGGCACTTCTATTCCGCATGGCACGTCGTTAAATGATGAGATATATTTGAGCGTCCTGAGGTCATCATTTTCGCAGCCTATTTTTAGTTTGATGCTTGAAATGATTGTTTTACTGGAAAACATGTCATCTGCTTTAGAAATATATAAAAACAGTACATCTGGGAATCTAGATTTTGAAGAGTTGGATAAACTGCTGAACTATTCTACAACACGTCTCAAAAGAAAAATATACAAGGTTGATGTGTGCTATAAAGAGTTCACAAAATCAAGTTTTTTTGGCAAAGATATGTTGACTAATGCAGACGTTGTTGATGTCTTCCTATTTTTGAGATATATAAGAAATACTGCCAAACATATGATTGCTGCTTCTAAGTGTTGCTATGACTTGGGAACAGACATACACTGGCGTATCATTCCGCAGCATTACCCACTTTCTAGAGCCTCCATTAGATTGCCAAAGCAATGCGCTCTTGATGAAGGGGCCGGAAACGTTTTGCACTATTTTGAAACTAAGAAAGACGTGGATGACATTTTCGAGCGTTCCTATAATGCATACACTTCAAGACACAAGTATAATAGGCAAGCAGGTAAAAACAACCAAATTACATTCCGTGCAATTGATCATAATGATTTCAACTTTCATACTACGCAAAATCCATGGAGATACAGACTTTGGAGGCTAAGTTCAGCACTGGTTGGAGTAGAGATTAAATGGACCATTAAGATTCTGTTTGTTATAATCTTTTTATGTCTACCAGGATGGTTGATCCAATCACACGGGTGGTACGACTCCTACCAATGCTGGTGGGCTCCAATGATGTTTTATCTTCTAGCTCATAGAAAATTCTCTGGGAAGTGGATGGCCTTAGTCAGAAGAATTAGCTCTGCATTAATAGGCATATTTTGGGGATGGGCAGCAAACCAAGCAAGACATTTTGGAAGTCCTTATGTCATTTGTACCTTCGGCGGTTTGCTTGTACTTGCCTTTGGTTTTAACTTTTTGGTTTATTACAATACGAAAGCTAGCTTCATTGCGTTAGTTTCCTTCACTGTAATTGTGTTGGAGCCTTATGGAAAAGGGAAACAATCTCTAAATACAGCTGAAATTTGGAAAAATACATGGGTAACAGGACTTTCATTCATCATTGCTATATTCCTCTCTGTTCCAATCAACTGGATAGTATGGTCCTTCAAGGCTCGTTCAGAATTGCGTATCTCTGTATCTTCTTTGCTAGCACATATCAGTCAATCGTATCAGGCTGTTACTGATAGATATTTATACCGCGATGCCAACGATGCTCCAACTGAAATGACTTTAGCGTTATCCCATATCAGAGAAGTCAGATTAACCCAGAGCATGTTGGCCGTGAAAGATCTTTTAAAAAAAGCAAAGCAAGAGCCTGTTTTTGTTTCTAACTTCTCACCGCCTAAATATGAGCGTTTATTAGATGCATGCGAATTCTTACTAGAAAAAGTAATCGAAGCAAGAATATCAGGGTCTTTTTTTGAAATTTGGGATCAGGATTTCGACAACGATACTACTAGAGCACTGTTATCTTTAAGAAGGGATAGTGTATCATCAGTAATATTCATCTTCTATATTTTATCCAACTGTTTCAGATCGAAAAATAAGATTCCTACCTATTTACCAAATCCAGTACTATCGAGGAAAAAGTTGTACGACTTTATATCAGAATTTGAACATCAAAAGCAAAAAGAGCAAGAGGAATCGCCACATCATGGCGTGTTGAACAGAAAATTTGCGTTTGGAGGAGCTTCAAAAGATGTTGATCGCACACGTACTGCTGATATAGAGAATTACGAAAAGATTCAATGGACTGAAATTCATGGTATCGCTTTCGCAAGAGCTTTCACTGATATCACGGAGGCTATGCATTTTGTGGTAACTAGCGCAAAACAAATCCTTGGTGAAGAAGAGTATTGATACATCTGCATTTTTACCACATTGGATCTGGTCGCTCAAAGAATCTTGCAATCGCCCTTTATTAACTTTAACCTAATATATTTATACACAATAAAGCTACTAGTTATATGTATTGTAACATTAAAATACCACAGTCAGCAATTGATTCCCCAGTATAGAACTTTATCATACAGAACATTTGGCAAATCGTCTTTCAGTTAGGTCCTATCCTTTTCCGCAGTTGTTGAGCTTATAGCATGGTAGATCACAACCAAAATCATCATTATTAAAGCGAAACCAATAGCCAGCTTATTCAGTTGTTCATCATCAATCATGTTCGCTGATAAGGTTAATGCAGAAAGGTGATCAATTGAATGCTCTTTCTTTTGACGTTGACAACACGTTCATTTATATAGGTCGACAAAAATGATTTTCAAGGTTACCTTTTGTTCTCAGAAAAATAAAAACAACCCGAATATTTCAATGCAGATAGTTACAAGTCGTAGAAATATGTGGGTAGCAAATATATTCTACAGTAAGGTTTGACATGCAAGTCTTATAGATGAGAAAAGCGCCAAGAAGTTTAGAGGAATGGCTTTTTTTCAAGCTCATGGACAGCGAGCGTTTTCATCTGTTTGTCCGAAAGATTTATCGGAAGGTTAATGGTATACCTGATGTGCCACATCAGCGGCACATAACAGCTTTTCAATATTTATATAAACCATCAAGAGCTCATAAGTTTAAGGCCTTTAGAATGCTATTTTGGGATGAAATGAGAGGCACTCTTGGTCTTGAGAAGAAGGCCGAAAAGCTGTATAAAGAATAATACTACACGTCGCAGTGTGGCATATAACATTATCATTAAACATTAAAAATATATAATTACATAATTATTTACTGAAGTGTATGGACGGGGGCGACTACTTCAGCTCTCCCTCATCTTCATCCTTATAGAACAGACTCATGTCAGTCATTAATTTCTTGTTAGGCTTTTGAAAGGATTTAATCCGTGTCACAGAAACGTCGTCCTTCAAAGCGACAATAACATTCTTATTCTTACCAAATTCAAAATTGTTCTCTACAACATTTGTGTCATATCGTTTCATGACATAAGGTTTTCTTTCACCTTTGAGAATTTTCTTCAACGACCAGGATACAGCAAAAGGACCACTTGATGTGACGATCGTTTGTTCTTGTTCGCCAATACCTGTATTGAATGAAGCTTTTGTAAATTTGATTGGTTTTTTAGTCGAAGTCATTATGTAACTAGCATGCTCAGGGCTGATGTTAAGAATGTATGTTTTCACGTTCTCATCTTTTGGGAAAGACTTAAGAAATCCTATATTACCGGTATTTGTACCAGTTCCAATAGTCAAATCCATCAGTAATAATGAAGTATCACAAGTACATAGTAACCACTTGCCGTTTGCGGAAACTGTCACATGCCTTATTGGTTTTCCAAGCGATGGAATGGCAGTCTTGGCTCTTATACCTAGCCTGTCATATAATCTGATATCACCCTTTTCAGACCCAACAGCGATAAATCCGCTTTCAGTTGTTCCAATGGAACTAAACTTACATTTCGATGCGTATTCTTTAGCTTCCTCTTGAGCCACTTTATCCTTCTTATTCAGTCTTGGATCAATCTTGAATATGCCGTTCTGCGAAATACCCAAAACCGTTTGCTCCTGTGTTAATTGATCGAACTTCTTCGTCGGTCCAAATTTAACAACATTTCTGTCACCAGTACCCCATTCTTCTATTATTTTTCCCTTTTCAATATCCATTTTAAAAATTTTGTTGGTATTATCTGCATCCTGAACGATTAAACTTCTGTCTTCCAAGTATAACATTGGATTTACAGGGTCTATTCTCTTCCCTTTTAAGTCAGAGACATTTCCTATTGTGGTAACAAATTCTATGTCGTCATCATCTGTTTTGAAGACACCTATCTTGTTATCTCTAACGACATAGGATCTATTATTCCTATAAGCAACGGTGAGTGATCTATTTCCAGCAGAGCTACTTCTTTGCTGAGAAGTTTCTTTGAAACTCTCTGAGGATAAAATGCTTTTTGAATACTCGCCATTTTCCTCTTCCTCTTCTGACTCTTCTTCTGTTGAGTCTTCTTGATTTGTATCATCGTCGAAGAGAATCGCATCTAAATCTTTTTCTACCGCGGTGGAGAAATGTAAAATGTATTTTCTCTCATTTGGGGAGCTTTTGCTCCATGGTTGTTTATTCAAAGACATCCATAGACATTTTGAAATAATTACTTGACAGCTGCGACAGTCAATTTGATTATTGAATTGCAGCATATACGATAACGTTAGATTTTCAATTTCGTAATTGAATATAAAAGCAAACTCTTTGAAATCAAACGTAGGGTTGATATTAGGCGCTATGTCTGTGCCCAGTTTGATAGAAGTCCCTTCTATAGCTAACCAAAATTCGTATTCTGCTGTTTCAATGACTGCTACTTTAACTTTATCGTCTTGAAGACAGAAGCGCTCCTGAGTGGGGTCAAAAAGTGAAAGTTTGCAGTGCATCAAAAATAACCGTTCACCTTTTGGAGCAGACGCTAGAGAAGCAAGGGGTTCCTCTTCTGCAGAGTTTTTGTCATCCTCTGGATTGGCTTTTGCGTCTTCAAACTCTTCAGAACTACCTTCATCCGAGAACGAATCCTCTACCTTCAGAGTTCTCAAATTATCTACAATGTCTGAGGGACTATAATTTACTTCTTGCTTCATTTTCCCCGGCCTTGCCGCTATGATTTCCAATTCCTGCTTGGTAGCGTTGGAAGCTCTTTCTTTGTACTCTGCCTCATATTCGCAGCGATAGATAGTATCTAAAAATTTGTCAATATCATTCAATGAGATATCTGGCGTGGTGACAAACTCGACTTTTTCATCTTCTTCGTCCCCGATGGTATTTTCCCAAACTAGGGCAATGTCCCCTTGTTTGTTCCATTTTTTGTGGAGACCAATCTCTTCTGTTATACTAAACGCCCATTCATCTTCTTTCTTCTTGGATTGTGTTGAAAGTATGCTGACCGCATCATCTGAATAATCGTCTGAACCATCTCCATTGGACACCTCTGCTTCATCCGCATTTTTCCTTACTATTAGCTCATATGCATACTGCCCTACTTCTCGAACAGTCAGTGTAGCATCGTTATAGATACACTCAATAGACGACTTTGGAGAATTATCAGAACGTAACAAGAAGAACTGACCGGAAGGAAGCATCATCAGCTCCTGCTTTTGGGTTGACTCCATAAACTTTTTTAGAATATTCATTGTTGGTAAGACACAATCCTGACTACCGCTTACGATGTTCGAAACTGCAATTAATCTATTATATGTATTGATTTCTATACTTCTAAGGTCTCAAAGCATCCAACAGCCAAATTCATGCGACATATTAAGCGGCGAGCAAGCCTCTTCCTTTATCTTGTTAGAATTATGAACACGCCGATGCCCCGTACGATGCGACTTCTACTGAAACAGAGATGAGACTTTGAGAAGGCGAACGCATCCGAGTAATACAAGTTCCAGAGCCCACCCAAGTGCACTATTGCTATTTCGCTGCACCAAGAGTATTCGGAAGTGTGCGTAGCAATGTATCCATGAGATTTGGACCAATGAATTTGTTGAGGTTTTGTAGGTCGTTGCATCAGACATGTGGAACGCTTAACCAAGGTAAGAACGCAAAACTAAAATCAGCCAAGGAAGTGGTTAAACTCATAAGCTCCTCCGGAAGGCCCAATATCCGAGATGATTCGACCAAAAAGGATGTGCCGACATGGCAGAAGCAAGAATTGGCATTGAAACGTAAATTTAAAGGCGAGAGGTGGAACCCGTCCAAAAGACTGTCTCGAGAAGAGATGGAAAGTATGAGACTGCTAAAGCATCAATTCCCCAAGATGACTGCTACTGATCTCAGCGAAAGGTACAAGGTCTCGCCCGAGGCCATCAGAAGAGTTTTAAAATCGAAATGGCAGCCCACCGAGCAAGAGTCGATTCGCGTGCACGAGAGATGGAAAAGAAGAGGTGAAAGAATCAAAGAATTATACGAGTCGGACCCAGAAAGCATGCCTGCCCAAAACATCCTAGTACCCAGAAAAATCAGCATAAGTTCAGCACGTAACTCCACGGATTTTGTGCTGAGAAATACGAAGTACAGAGCGCCAGCGAAAACGACTCCGAAAAACGACAAGACAGCCGGCAGAAGCAAGAGCAAGCTTTTTCTGCTAAAGGGTCGCTCGCAGGATACGTGAGCCGTGAAGCAAATGTTTCAATATATAGACTATCGCTTGTAAATAATTATAGAGAGCAATTAACGCACATCACATCACGTCTCAAGCTATTCTGCCGTTCACAAACCAGCCTTTCACCTCTCGGATTGACGAAACTATTTTATTGCACGTGCCGATTTCGCTCTCAGAAGAAGTGTCCAGCTGTAGTTCGTCGACTACCAGTTTCATCTGGAAACTCAATCCGTCCATGAAGGTAAGCGGCTTGATAGTATCATTGAAGTGCTGTAAATGACTGGTCGCGTCCTGCACCGACTCGCAGAGACTCTGCCAGCGAGTCCCGGCTTGATTTCCGGCGGCGTCGGTCGCGTCGCAGGTCTGCGTGGACCTTTCGACGCCTGTGTCTCCTTCGTTGAAGCCAATTGCCGAAACCGGCGTGTATTTCAGCCTTTTTTGCAATGACGAGACGAGCTTTCTCAGCGCCATCAGCGTCGACGCCGACAGATCTTCTCTTTGCTCATAGTTGGCGCTCAAAGTGGGTATAACGACCGACTTTAGAAGCAGATACGTCACCAGGAAAACTGTGCCGGAGTTGTAGAACAGCCTCTCGATGAAGCCGACTGTGGGGTTCTTGCGCCGCCTGGTGACAATTCGGGCGCTGTCTGGCCACTCTAGGGAATGCTGCATCTGAACTTGCTCTGGCTGCTCTGGAGATGCGCTCGCTCTTGAAGGAGTGCTTCCGGGCTTTGAACACTTGATGTGACCTTGAGCTGCTGCTGCCTTTCAGACGGCAGCAGAAGCCCTGTAAAGCTCAAAAGCGGAACAGCCAAATGCTGGGATTGGGTGGGAGGGTCCGCAAATCTTGTCCGAAAGCATTCTTCTTGTCCGGTACAGCACGTGACGCCGCCCTGCTGCACGTGACGATATACGTCGTGCTCTCACGTGCTCCCTCCCGCAAGAGCAGATGCCATCGTCTGCGGCTGTTCTCGGACCTCTCGGCCCTCAGCTCCGCGTGGCGTCAGTCACGTGACATACATCACGTGGTCCTCACGTGGTCATGAGCAGCGACAGCAGCACCCTGAGAGCCAGACTTCTTCCAGAAGGTTCCATGACTGTACGGCTCGCTTGAAACAGCTAGACGCCCAACTCGGCGCCGACAAAACCCGCAGACCTCGGCGGCTACCGCCACTTTCGTGGCGCTGCGCCTAATAGCGCACATCCTTGCCTTCTGCGCCTGTGGTCTCGATGGCTACGCGCGAGATCACCAGGGTCTGGCGTGATCGACCAGCATGCTTCGGCGTTAATGGTCCAAGCGCCCACACGTCAGCCTGAAACGATCACAATGTCTGTTCAATCCGATGGGGAGGCAACAAGGAATAGAGGCAACAAGAAATTGATGCAGCAAGAAATGCACAACCTCCAGTGGTCTGGCGAACACATCCGAGAGTAAGACGAGTCCCTTGTGAGCTATTTATATATCCGAAAGTGTATAGAGGTTGCTGGGAGTGCGGATAGATGATGCTAGAATTTTATTTTCTTCGTTCCTGGGATGCCACGATCACCGCCCTCATATGTAGGAGTTGACGAGCCCGAGTAATCTCGCGCTGGCCAAGATATGTTCTTGTTGGACTTCTTCCTCTTCAGCGTGGCCGGCTTTTCAGAGACAGTCTGCTTCATGGTGTCGCGCGGAGAGCAGCCCGGCGAAATGCTGTCCACCCTGAAAGTCGCCGGGTCGTTGTTGGCCGTTGGGGCATGCTTGCTGCTCCTGGGTCCGTTTGCAGTTGCAGTTGTTGCAGCAGTTGCAGTCGCCGTTTCGTTGGCAGCCGTCATGTCGTTCTGCGGCGTGCGCAGATGTGCTGTCGGGTCGTCGGCGGGGGCATTGTGTGCAGTGGCTCGGTGCGCATTGGCACTGATATACGAGTTCAGTGCCTCGATGGGGCTTTTGATGTTACTCTTCTTCTGGTACACTATCAAGTGCGACAGCGCCGACATGATGTCGCTGATCTGCAGAAATCTCAGAAACTCTTCGTACAGGCCGACGTGCGAGACGTTTTTAAACACGGCAAAGTTGGATCGCAGCTCCTGCATGGGGTCTGTGTCTGGGTTGCTCTCCGGGTCGAAGTTGACGCCGGACTCATCTGCACTGCTGCTGTTTTGGAGCTTTTCGAAAATGCGCATACTCACCGCCTTGTCACTCAGAACCCTCTCCAGGGACGGCCACTCTATGCCGGGCACAAAATTATATGCACACAGCTCGAGCCATTGGATCTTCAAACTGGAATCAAATATCCCTTTCATCTGAATGAAATGCGTCATGTAACTGCCGTCCGGATAGTAATACGAGCATGTGGTGCTGGGCGAGTGAAATAGGATACAGCCGTTGCTCAGCGTTTGCGCTCTCAACTGAGGGGCCGCGAGCTCAATTTTGACCAGCTTCGACGATCCTATCTTAGCCCAGATTACCGGTATCATGGGAGCGGACATGTCGAAACACCTCACGTCATTGGTGTGCTTCGAAGTGTATCGTATACTTGCAGTTGGCTGGAAGAAATAGTCGAGTTTTTTTTTCCAGAACGATATGTCCTTGACCTTCCCACCGGAGACGTTCATTTCGTTTAGGATTGTATGCACTTTCAAAATGGCTTGATCAGACCTATATTTCCTCAAATACTGAAACCTAATCGAGGACGCTAGCGAGTGCTGGGCCAGAGGGTCCCCTCTTGCATTTTCGTTGCCCTCGTTATTATTTTCGGGCAGATTCTCATCGTTTTTGAGCATGTCGTCATTTGCATTCATGTATGGTGATGTTTGCCCACTTGTGCTGTATGCGGGCATAGGATACGACATCGGAATACTTGTAGCATTGAATCTTGCATTATTTGGTGTCGTAGACGAGCTGCTAGGGCCACCGGCATTCACAAAAGGCTGTCCATTGGCGTTTACGCCGAAGTTACCTGGAAACCCTGGATGTAACGCCGCATTTTGCTGGAAGCTGTAAAATGCGGCATTTGGGTCGGAAGGTGTCTGCGCTTGGGTATGGCTGCCAGGTGGAGCGTTATTGTGCTGCATGACGTTTGGCATCCCTGCAGGACTGAATGGCATTCCATTGTAGAGAGCGCCTGTCGGCGTTCCCATCATGAATTGATTTGGTCCCTGCATGAATGCCGGCATAGCTTGTTGCTGCATATATGGAAACATGTGAGATGACTGCATTGCTACCTTTGCCTGTCTGGGATACACGGGAGCATTCTGTGTTTGTTGTTGGGAAGTGCCAAAATCGATTGGGTTATTTCCGGTTTCCTTTACCTCGTGCGGTGTCGGTGTCTGCTGGCCCGATTCAACCGGCTGCTCAAGATTTCCACTCCAATTCATTTAGTATTTGTGTGTATAAACAAATACTGCTACTGTTTCACATAGTAATGTTTTCTATAAATCTTGACAGATCTCATTAAACAATAGGCTTCTCGCGCGTTTCGAATGTCTAACTTTCGCTCAGGAGATAACCCGACTGTTTTGCAAAGTATTCTGACAAAACAAATGTA
The DNA here is from genome assembly GCA_030572985.1 of Zygotorulaspora danielsina. Lineage (NCBI taxonomy): Eukaryota > Fungi > Ascomycota > Saccharomycetes > Saccharomycetales > Saccharomycetaceae > Zygotorulaspora > Zygotorulaspora danielsina. Next base: position 649,586 of record JAJMCL010000005.1, read on the forward strand.
TTATACCGAAAGAGTCTGCTGAGACAACCTGCTCCATGCCTGTCAGCGCGGAAATTCCTCAGGTGTGTTGGTGGATATTCCAAAGCATTGTCGCTTCTCGTTGCACCGTTTGGAAGAAATGTGCTCTCGCATATGCATATGGCAACATCTAAACCGAAATAAGTAGTGCACTGACCGTATTCTTTCTCTTATTTGACAGCACGTAAGAGAAATAAGGAACGTTTTGGGAATTGATGTCTCATTGATATGAAGCGCTTATTTGTGTCATTGAACTTGGCGGAAAACTATATTGCTTTCGATATCACCATACCGTTGCTCGATGGACACGAAAGAGATGTTCTTCCCTCTTAACAACTTGATTATTGACGAATATGATCAATTAAAATCTGGAATTACTTGCATTAGTGAAAATAAGAATTTCAAATTGCTTCTTCATCTAGAGCTCTTGGCTTTCGTTTAACCCGCTATCCCAGGCAAGCATTCCTTGGATTGCCTTGTCAGTCTATAGTCATCTTCTGTAACACAGGTTTAGCTTAAGACATCTTTTACGATAATCTCTTGATTTGAAACCGAGAACCGAAGGAACTTAATAACTGTTCAAACACACGAGTGAGCCTGCATTGGCTCCTGAAATAATAACTAAATCACGTTCACTCGAATGTGTTCTGCTGTGAAAGTATCATTGTTCATAACCGAAAAAAACTAGCCATCAGAGCGTCCTTCATAAGCTTTTTTAATTTCCGTCACTGTTTTTATGACATACGAGGTCTTGCTTGTATCAAGAGTTATTATGTTATAAAAATACACACTGTGCCAATAAGGAAAATGTTTCGACACCAAAGGATCTGAGATAAAGGGTCTCTGCGAACAGCGGAGGGTATAGAGCCGTTTCATGCAGCATTTTTCATTCGTCGTGACATATGGTAATGGCCTGGGCTGATACTTTCATAGTTCACAAAATCAATGTCTTTGCTCGGCAGCTCCAAAATAATCATCCGGAAGCAACATAAAACCGACTCAATCCAGTACGAGTGAGCATTTCCATTCGTGTCAATGGTTAATATGAATATACCTTGAACAACTCTAATCGGGCTCTACGGTAAAATATTTCGATTCTAAAACCTATCTGATACTGATATGCAGCGGCTCATTATGCCGATTAACAAAAAAAGTGCAGGACTTCAAAGAATAGTCAAATACCAAAACAACGACTGTAGGCTTGCGTGACTAGATATTATTCGAGTGCTCCACAATACAGAAGAGGTCTTGACTGTATTTCCTTATTGTGCGAGACATCCCTGAAGAGTCATATGGTCGCCTTGGTTTACTGAACACAGTTGCATCACCTGAGTTCTCTTCATCCTCGTTCGGTATGTGGCTCCTCGATTTTCCAGCACGCCTTCTTAACAATTTATTAATTGTTTCTTGTTTTTCCTCCTCAGATCTCCTTTCACTGAGATTCTTACGTTTACGGGCATTTTCTGCTCTGCGTAGTTGGATCTCCTCCTCTGTAAGACTTTTTCTTGAGCTTCCATCCCCTAGCAAATTTAACAGCATTTTGCTTCTGGTTGGTTTCATCGAATCTGTCGTATCCTCTCCCTCTTCGTCTTCTGGCGACATTTCCAAACCAGCTGCGTCCTGTATTTCTTCCCTCAGCTCTTCACTTTGATCTTTCTGCGCCTCCATTCCGCTCACATCATCCCTTTCAGCTTCAATACCATCAGAATCCTCATCTATAGCCTCACCTTCCTCCTCTAAGTCTTCTTCATCCGCGGGTGTTTCAGTTAATACGATATGTCTTCTCTTAGGCCGAACCATATCTTCGTCATCGACTGAGGAGGACTGTACTTGCTGCCGTTTTCCAACCTTATTATTCTCCGTTACATTCGAGGATAGAGAATTTGCTTTAGACTTTATTCTCTGAGAGCTTTTATGATTCATTTGAGTGTCTTCCGGAGGCTCAACATAATCTTCATCATCGTCATTATAAGCCACATCTTCCTCGCCTTCTGATCTGGGATCAGAAGTTTCCGAGCCAACGTCCGATAGAATATCACTTAAATCACTATCCATTCTTGTGAATTCGGGAAACACTCCACCTTAATTGCTAAGCCTTGGTTCTTTCTCTGCAGAGCCACCAATTTGAAATCTTTGTAAAATTTCATGAACGAACCTCATTTGCGATCCGCACATTTGCAATAAAAAGGGATAATAAAACAAAGCCCAGGAATAATAATCAGATTCAGGTGATCTATGTGTAAGCTAGTCGGATACTCTGCTTAGATATAGATACTATGTCTACAAAATTGTTATTTTGCAAGTCGAAGACTTTTATTCATCCAACCAAGGAGACTGCTGACAATATCCCAGGGTTTTTGATCATCACAAGAGAAGGGGATATTCCCAAGCAAGAATCGACTTTAACGTGGGTTCCTGAAAGTCAGCTTAATAAGAAACAGCTGAACTTTTTAAATAACGCAGATGGTACCCTCGGAAAATATGAGGGGCGGACAGAGTCGCTAAAGATGGATTCATCTATATTGATAGATGCTACTGGCATGGCATGGTCATTTTCGATCAAGCTGCAGTGTCTCTATTCAATAGAATTCAGGCAACCTAGTCCCAATGGCTGGTGGCATGGCTCGATCATCCTACATTCGCGGTCTCCTGAGCAGGATGATACTATGCCTGTAATGTTCTTCCACGATGACATATGCCCTTCCACTAAAGAAAGAATCAGAACTCTTAATAAAAATTTCGACCCATTCACGGACTGTGGAGAAGTCTATTGGGGTGGTGTAGATTTTAGAACAGCTGTTTCTAAATTAGTCGATCTACAGAAAACACATATTGAACCCACAATTTGGCTTGTAAATGCTACCTTAGATGACTTGAGAAACTTTTCACCGCAACAAGTTTTAAAGAAGGATGCCTCGGCATTAGAAACGAATAAGGGCAAATCGTCGTGGTGGGACAAGTTAGAATCAGCTAGATGGGGTGTGATGGGTACTATTGCGGATGCAACTTCTAGAACAGGAGTTTTCGTTGGAAGCCTAGTAAAGCAGCATCCACTTGTAAAGCTTGCCGAAAAGAGCAGTGATAACCCGTATGTTAGAAGAATGTTAGAAAATCCTAGAGTACAAGAGGTTCAGGATGATTTTGACTCCGCAAGGGTTTATCTAGCTAAATGGGCACTTGGTGTAAAAGAGCAGGCAGACAAATATCAGCAAACTCATGAAGTTGATAACTCGTATCGAAAACTCCTCGTTAATGAACTGGGCTTTGATAGTGAGTCAGATATCCATTTTACTGAGGAAGAGCTAAATAAAGCCTTGGAGAGAAAATTTCCGGTTACCGAGCAAAAATGGGATTCCTTTTTCGATTCTCAAGGCAGAGTGTCGTTAACTGTAAATGAAATTAAAGACTTCATCTTTCACGGTGGCATTAAAAATTCCGGTATAAGAAAAGAAGTTTGGCTATTTTTATTGAACGTCTACCCATGGGACTCTTCATCATATGAGCGTGAACAGCTGGATCAAACTCTACAAGAAATTTACGAGAATAACTACAAGAAGAAGTGGCTGAACAGAATTGCTCATGAAGACGCGCATGAAGAAGAGTATTGGCGTGATCAAATTTGCCGAATTGAAAAAGATGTCAAGAGAAATGACCGCGATTTGGAATTATACCAATACAACACTGTCGATGGAAAATGTCGCAAACCTGATCCCGAAGGAGCTCAGACAAATACCGATCCTGAAGATGAGGAAGGTCATTGGGAAATTAAGAATCCGCACTTATTAGCATTGAAGAATATTCTCGTCTGCTACAACATTTACAATCCAAATCTTGGATACGTTCAAGGAATGGCCGATTTATTATCTCCCATATATTATATTGTAAGAGATGAGGCATTGGCATTCTGGTGTTTTGTTAATTTTATGGATAGAATGGAGCGCAATTTTTTGAGAGATCAATCAGGAATACGAGATCAAATGATCACTCTAACAGAACTTTGCCAGTTATTACTGCCTAGATTAAGCGAGCATTTGAATAAGTGTGACTCCTCAAATCTCTTTTTCTGCTTCCGCATGCTTCTAGTATGGTTCAAACGAGAGTTTGAGTTCAAGGAAGTGTGCTCCATTTGGGAAATATTCTTCACCGACTATTACTCATCTCAATTTCAGTTATTTTTCATGTTGGCTATTTTACAAAAAAATAGCCGGCCGATAATTCAAAACTTGAATCAGTTTGATCAAGTATTGGAATACTTTAACGGATTACATGGCTCTATGGATTGGAGTGATTTAATGACAAGAAGCGAACTTTTATTCGTCAATTTTAGAAAAGTTATGGATATAATGGATAAAAAAAGGGAAATGGACGAAACTATCCCAGATATCACCGATAACAATTCTTCTGCTGTCGAGATTCATGAATTTGAAAATGATGAGAATGAAAAATCTATACAGCTACCTTGCACTAGTGCCTACTTGAGAAGTTTATTATCAAAGAAACTTGTGGTCCAAAAGGAAGGACCTAGGGTGAGAAATTCGATAAGGTAATTTTTTCACAGTAATCTTAGAAACGGGCATTAGTTGGATTTTTTAATTTTGGTGGTCCGAGCATGTAAATCTTTCTATCTATATAGATCAATCGCTCGAAGTGGGATATGGCAAAAAAATTTTGAATCGTAAAATCTTATTATCAATCGAGATTTGATTGAAGCTCAAATCACAAGGCACTCCCGTATTGTACTTACCTCATAAAGAGTAGAAAGTGAAGTCTATTCAAAAAAAGTACTTTCGAACATTACAGTTTTCTGCTATTTCCTACATGTTAAATCTTCCACTTTAACATGCACGAACCTTGTATTTTATCTTGATTTATCGAATTGAGAGTAGTATCTTCGTCAGCTGGATATATAAAATATCAATGGTCAGAACTATTACTTACATGTACTACTTAAGGGCATAGCGCATCTCAATCTGAAATTGCTCTACCACTAAATTTTATGGCATTATGGAATAGAGAAGCGTCTTCCTTTTTCATTAAATCCAAAGATGCCATCGTGTCTAGAACAACGGAACATTGTTCCAAAAATTTTTGGCACTTAGCAAATTGCTCATTCAAGTTAGGAACAGTTTTAAAAGTGTTAAATTCAGATGCAATCAAAGAGTAAGCGTCTGCCTTTGTATTCCCGTTATGCAAATATTTTTGCAAGAAGAATTCCCACATCATTGCCATCACAGTATTGGGTGTGCTCAATTTGAACGGTACGTTTCTGACAATATCTTTCTGCCATCCAGAATTGCCGAGAGACAATCGATCAAATTCGCCGGAGATCAACGATGATACAAGGACTGATTCGTAAAGTTCTTTCATATTCTCTTTGACAAAATCTAGATGATCTCTAAAGATTAATGTTTTCTTATCTATCGGACCATAATAATTTGTTGGTTTTTGCTCGACTTGAAATAAAGTAGAGAGGCGGGAAATGACTAAAATGAACATAGACTCTTGGGGATATGAGCGTAGAGTAGCTTGAGACAATGAAGAAGGGGCAGGTGGATGAGTGTCTTCTGAGAGTGACAGCACATCCATTTTCAAGAATACCAGTAGAACAAAAAGCGACTTGTGATATTCAGGATCAACTGATAATGTATTGAGTCGAATAATAACGAGCCCCCAAGCAGTTGGTTTCAGCAATTTTTTTTCGAAGTTATATTCGAAAAATCCCAACAGATATGCCAGCCTTAAGAAATTTGTAGACATCAAATCAAAGGAACTATTCAACTTTTGATCTGAAGGCACTGAGTTTGGAAATATAACATTTTCAGATATGAAATCTTTTGCTAAATCTTTAGAATTTTCTATTAGGTCGATGAACCCTGAAATAGTGAATTTTTTATCCTTTATGTCAGTTTTGATTACCAAATGATTGATCCTTTCGAAAACAGAAGGAGTCATCCTATTTGTTAGAGTAACCGAATCGTCTTTCGCAAACCATTTAACTTGCTTGATCGGTTTGATTTGATAATATCTATTGATCGGCTGAGTTAATAAATTGATTTCATAATTTTTGAAAACATCCACTGAATCTCTGACTAATTTTCTATAAGAGTTTGTTGATCCATGATCTAATGGAGGTTCTTCAGCGTAAATGCCTGTCGTTATTGTATCTAGCAATTTCCCACTAATAAGACCCAACGATTTGTAGAAGTAATACTCCGAAGGTAACTGTTGAGCGATGAAATCATGTACGTCAGAAGGTACAGCCCTCGGAGAACTCATGGCTTCTGATGCTCCAATTGGGTTGGCGTTTAACGTTTGTGACTGTTTTGGAGAGTCGCTCGAACCTGAGAAAAGTTCGGAATCGGTGAAAATCTCTACTTTACCATTCTCTTTCAACACTGGCATATAATTAAGGGCGGAGACACCTTTTTTATATTTATCAATACAATCTGAAGTCTCACTCCCCAATGGATTGGAAAGCTGATAAGCATAAAAACTTGTCCCTGTGGTAATAACCATCTCCAGTGCAATTTCAAATAATTGCATTGTTGGATAAATCTGTAAAGGGGGCAAAGTAACAGGTTGTAAATCATTTCCGACAGCCATAGCAATATCCACAAACTCCTCTTGGGAGCAGCCAAAGTCCCTCAAAACTCTTGTTCTATCGATGAATCTGAATTCCTTATTAGGAAATTCCATGCCAAGAATGAACTTTTGAACGTTATTCAGCATAAGGCAATCCGTTGGACCATAGATTGTATCTATATTGCCATTTGTCAAGAGATAAGACAATTGAGACCACGAGCAATAAGGTGCAACCTGGTAAAGTATATCATGGTCAATGAAATAGGCAATCAAATCAGAAGAGAACCTTTTTGTTTCAATAATAGTATTATATCTAAAAGTTTCCTGGGGTTGAATTGGTTGATCAATGTAAGAATCCTTATTGCTTGTAACTAAATTATTCCATTGGGTCCAGCCTTTATGTCTTTGAACAAAGATTGATTCCTTGTTTTCTTTCGTAAATTGATTCGCAGAGTTCATAGAAGAGCTATTTGATGCTGTGTTGGATGTATTCACCGTTACTGAATTTGCCTCAGCTGCGTTCCCAGTCAAAATGCCTGACGACTCTAATTGATTGTTGACCAAGCTTCCATTAAAAACAAATACAGGAGTGATGTTGAACTCTTTGAAGACTTTCAGATCACTTTCCAAGTACATTTTTAAACTAGTAGGGAACCCACCGATGGCATCCAAATACTGTTCCCGCTTACTTGTTAGAAGACGTGAGACGTAGTGGTTCACATCAATTCCCAAAATCGCATTCTTAAGGTACTCGATTGGGTATGACCCTACAAGTCCTCTTTCGAATAGATAAGACTCTAAAGATTTCACTGGCATTCGCTAACACAATTTTCGGTCCTTTCCCTCAATTGACGCCAAGAAAACGTGCAAGCACAAGTTTAAAACACCTACACTGAGCTTTGACACGTTTTAGAGTTGTAACTGCCGTACACAGGCCTCTGATTGATTGGGATTATCCTGTACTACCAAGTTATTAATATTTTCTAATTAATCGTTATTTGTTCTACTCCCTCCTTCGAATCTCACGCCCGCCACTTTCTCACAGAAAACGATTCTGTAAATGCCCAAATATGAAAAGAACAGCGTTATGGCTACTTGTGAATAAACACAGTAACAGTACATATCACAGTCAATCAATTCGGACCAGATAGTGCATATAACTTTCACCGTTTTTGAGCCAATCTGTGTTATCTTTTGGAATATGCAATTGGCAAGAATTTCGAGGTATATTTGGGTGTGGTGCCTGATTTGTGGAATATGTACTGCGATATCTAACGACAGCCTATTAAAACAGGCACGCAAAGGTAGTAACAATATTATTGATTTATCTGGTAGTAGTTTCAAGCGTGTCTTAGATAGTCCAAGAAGCTCTTATATTCTAGTGCATTTGACTGCCTCCTCACCACAAATAGGGTGTTCTGTTTGTTTGGAAGCAGCTGAAGAATATGATACCATTGTCTCTTCCTGGTTTAAAGATCACCCGGATGGTATTTCCAATCAGGGTGGTGAGAATCCTATCGGTTTGTTCTTTGCAAAGGCAGATTTAAAGGATCCAAAAAACATCCCAGAAATTTTTAGTTTCTATGGTTTGCAACATGTACCAAGATACTTTCTCTTCTCACCAGGTGGTGACATCAACACTTATCAGGTTATTGATCTCTCTGGGAGTGCTGGCATCGAGCGTTCTGTGAGTATGGTCAATTCTATTAAGTCCTTAACAAATATAAATGACTACAATTTGCATCAGCCAATGGATTGGTCTATTACAATCATATCAGGTATCGTTACTTTCAGTCTAGTGTACATTGTGAAAAGACATTCCACTCTGGTGACTACTGTATCCACTTACAGGCCGTTGTGGGCTACCGTTTGGACATCATTCATCATATTAATGCTTGGTGGACATATGTACAACTCAATTAAAAATGCACAGTTGGCAGGAGTTGGTGGTTCCGGTGAGATAATATACTTTATGCCTAATCAAACTCAGAATCAGTTCAAAATTGAAACACAGATTGTTAGTGTTGTTTATGGGGGGTTAGCCATCAGTATGGTCTCTCTCGTTTTAGTATTGCCAAGACTAAGAAGCTATTTCAAAGATGTCAAAAGATCACAACTCATTGAATCTACCCTAAGCATTTTACTAGCTATTTCAGTTTACGTTTTCTTTGCTGCGTTTACCGCGATGTTCACCATTAAACAACCAGGTTATCCATTTTCTTTATTGAAGTTATCGTCTTTCTTCAAATGATAAGAAGAAAATTCAAACTTTATATAACACCTAAATACACAAGAAGGAACCTTCTACCTTTCATGCAAACTTTGATTCACTAACTTTTCGCTTTGGTCATTTAAGCACCCTAGTTTCTGTGAAAGAATAGTCATTCTTTTTTCCAAATTTTTTATTTTTGAATTGCATGCCTTTAACTCAGCACCATCATACAATAGCTGATTCTCCTTTTTAAGAGAGTCTCTGCATTTTCTTAGGAGAAGGACTAATAAAGCTTGTGATTCCCTTAGCTCATTGATTGATTGATAAATGCCGTCGAGGTCGTTAGATAAAAGGGAGTATACACACATCTCCACTGAATGGACACCTTCAAGCTCAGAGCTACCATGATGCGATTCCATTACGACGTTAAGGCCGGTGAAGCGGTCTCAGTACACGCTAATAACAATTTCAATTGAAGTTTCGCTACCGCTTTCTCAAGAGGATAAATGCGCGCTGAGATGGCATAGAGTTCAATTATTTGCGAAAAAGTACAAAATTTACACAATTTTATTAAATTTGCATGTCGCTGATTAAAATGAGCATGAGACTAAAGAGCGTTATTGTACACACCTTGCGCCACATAATGGTTTTTCTTACCCCCGAACATTGTTCTCCCCAGCTTGCCAATTGTTTCAAAACCAGCGCCGACAACTGTAGTGCCCACTTTCAAACCAGTGCCTAGACCCTGTTGGGCAAGATCACCTACTTTCTTTTCTACTTTTGTAACGTTCATAGTATATCTTGGAGCAAATTCGAAAGAGAGATGCAAAATACCTCCATCTTCGCCTTCTGCGCCAACAACTGCAATGTCCAGATCTGTTTGGTTTTCAGGATCAATTTTGGATAATGGCAAGATGGCAGTACCAATTTTGTCATCTTTGTTTGCAGCATCCCAGTCCATAACTTTGATGCGAAGATAATCGTTGACACGATTATGGATAACGATCGTTTTGGACTCATTCCAGGTTGGATCAAGAGTTTTCTTTTGATGCTTAGTTTTGAAAACGGCTTCTTTCCCTTCATTCAAATAGAATTTCAAGAATGGATCGGAAAACCCATTTGAATCTGCTGAGATTAATTTTTCAGCACTCTTAGCTGTTATAGTCAGAGCACCAGAATTTGTAATCAAATCAGATTGGGGTAATTTGGATACACCGATAGGAAACCAAGACGCTTGAAGCATCAACTTAGCAGTACCAGCTCCTGTTAAAGTCAGAATGGATGGTTTATAGTAGCAATTTTTAATTAGCTCAATGGTAGGGATAACAACTTCACAAATACAATCTTCAGCCTTATTAGCATCTTTGTCTTTCGTAACTCTGAAAGTGGTGACAGAATATTCTAATTCTTTTATCATGACATCACCTGTCCAACCTGTGTTGATAGTTCTTGTTGCAATCTTATTACTCGTGATTCTTGGTTCACCATCACCATCAAAGAACGCTTGCACATATAGCCCTGGTTGAGACAGTTCACCATTGAGTATAGAAGTAGCGAAAACACCAGATTTATATTGCAATAGTTCGTTAAAATCAAGCTTCATTTTATTATTGTACAGACTTTCCACATCAGTTAATAATAGTTCTTCTTCCTTTTGAGCGTCCTTTTCTTTTTTGGAGAGCTTTGTAACATCCTGTTGCTGTTTACGTTCTTCAAACTTCTTTCTTTTAGCATGAAGTTCGTCAAGTTCTTCAATTTCTTCCAAGCTGAGGATAGGAAGAGCAGGATAGAATGACACATAATATGTCACACTACCTCTTATGCCTTTTTTGGTCACGAGTCGACCCTTTCTTGGACTGTTATCGATTTTCTCAACGTATCTATCGTCCGTGCCTTTTTGGAACATTTCATCCAAACTCAAATCGAATTCACCAACAGAACGATCTTCATTGACTGTTTCCACATCCATGACTTCAATGGAGACTTTTTGATTGCTTGATGTCACGGCTACATATATTGCTTGATTCCAAACGGGATGTAACGTTTGTGGACAAGCTGTTGTTCTACCTCTATTAGTGCCATTGACCAAAACTCTTGCATAAGGATCAATCTTTCCAGTGGTTTCTAGATTCTTCAGATTGTCTGCCTTATTTAGCAGGATTCTTAGCACCCCAATTGGTGGTGTATACCCAACTGCATTGTTACCTACATCCAGCGCGACTGGTTTCCAGATGGTAGATATATTAACCTGGCCCTTACAGTCTTGCAGTGGAATAGCTTCTTTCTCACTTTGTGAACGGTCAACCAGATCATTCAAAGACTGTGTCGTTGCAGATAAAGTTTCACCCTTTGGACTCTTGATTACTATGCGGCACCTTGTCTTCCGGCGATCCATAATTACAGCTTCATAACCCTGATTCCAGGATAAAGTGTCCTTACCGGTAGCTTTCCCGGTAGTTAAGACCAATTTTGCATTGATATACAGTTCTGCGTAAGCCGATACTTTCTTGTCAATATCGCCCAATCCACGAGCCTCTTGGATAGTAATTTTGGTGATTCCTGTGTTGAAGTCTGGTTGAGCTTCGAATGTTCCGTCGGGTAACACTTTAGACTCTAGAGTTGGGAAGAAGTGCATATCAAAATTCATCAAACCGACAGGTTTAGAGTTTCTCAAGAAATTAGCCTTCAGATTTTTTTGATGAGGTTTCTTTTGTAAGGAAGTCAAGTTATATTCGACTAAACCCATCATTTTATCCTTTAATTTCTCTCTTTTGTCGTAGACAGCCACTGTTAAAGGATCTGTAAAAGCGCTCAACAAAATATAGATTGTTTCATCCCATACAGGATTCAAACTATCCCTGACAGTTCTGGTATGACCAACAATTTTTCCTCCCAATTCAAAAGTAAGATATGGATCAATAGATTTTATGGCTAATCCGGTTGACCGGTTCAACCCACGAGCATTTTTAATAGTAATCTCGAGGACACCCATAGAAACTGCGGAGCCTGACATTAGTTGAGGAATGTTGAACTGTAAAGAGAACGGAGGTAGTACAATATTTCCAGCATAAATTTGAGCAAGTTTTTTAATCGTGGGCAACAAACCTGGAATGGACATGACTTCCCAATTGAACACAAAATCTCCAAACAACTTGGCGATAAAGTCGATATCTGGAACTTTCAGCAGCTGAAAATTCACCGTCTCAATATGGGGAAAGGCAGTCATTAGTTTGAAACGTACTCTTGTTTCGACCTTAAATGACACATTCGACAAGTAAACAGGTATCGTGACGCCGAACAGTTTTGCTTTTACCACGATCTTCTGGTTAACGTAGTTTCTTAACTGCTTGGCATTAATATCTGACAAGTCGTGAGGAGTAAAAGAGAGTACCCAATCCATAACAACCACATCAGATTCAGTATTTTGAAAAGTTTTTACCGCTTCAATTCTTGGAGCTTTTATACCCAATGTAAATTGGTCTATCCATAATGCTTTCACGAAAGCAGGAATGGTAGTATCCGTTTGCAAAACTCGATTAACCTCCGACGTTACCATTTGCGAAACCGCTGGTTCCAAACGAGGCCAATACTTGTCCAAAAAAGTATTAAGCCACTCTAATGTTTCATAATCATCCTCAATCTTTTGGACTGTAAGCTCTTTTTGAACTTGGTTTCTAATGGATGATCTGTACTCTATCGAGGATGTTCTATAAAGCAATGAAGTTACCGCAGTAACAAAGAATACCGGTCCAAAAGAAAATTTGAAGTGGCCCAACAGGAATGAGATAGTTCCACCAATTATAATTAGCGCCAAACAGTGGTACCAATCACCATAAAACTTATCTGGGATGATATTGTTCAGATAGGTATCCTTACTTAAATCAGCTAATTCGTCCGCTTCAGTGAGCTGATCACTCTCTTGCCATCCACCAATCTGTTTCCAACCAACATATGAGGCATTAATGGCTTCTCTTTTCGACTCCCCTTCGCCGTATTTAGCAGCCCTCTCTTCGGAGATATTTGCACTTGCCTTGTGTTCTTTTCCACCTTTCAAGATTGAAGGAGCCAACTTATCATGCCCATCGATCACTGCTGTTTGATCCTTTTTGGGCTCCTCAACCACTTCTCCACCAGTTATTTTACCTGTCATTTTAAATTCTTGAATGCTTTTTGCGAAGCTTTAATCAAAGATGAATAAAACCGTGATCGTGAAAAGAAGACTGAGCTTTTCTGTCAACAAGACTAATATTACAGGTTGACAAATACTTACTCCAGCACGCAATTTAAGAGTATTGCTTTAGAGCTTTCCCTACCTGATGTCGTTCTCAGTTGTATTCTTGCCTCAGAAGGGAGTTCGTAAAAAGGCGACCCTTGCTCAAAAATGCAAAGAACGCGCAACTTTAAGATTCTTACGAGGTGAAACTATCGCGTAAAATTTTTTTGATAATCTTGTTGTAAATACAGCTATTTAATCTTCTTCTTGGAATGATTCGTCTGATAGATCAATTTCATCAGGTTCGACAAAGCTGTCATCGGAAATTTCAATGGCCTCGTTAGATTGTTTTTTTAGGGCCGAAGCTCTTGCTGCTCTCGGCTGTCTTTTAACAATATCTTCTTCACTTTCATCCTGAACATCAGAATGATCTGAGAGGGAGACATTACTAGTATCTGAAGATTCTATAATTTTAGACGCTGCTGCTGCTGCGGGCCGTTGTCTGCGGGCTGCCTTCTTCACAGGCTGCTTCTTAGATTTTGAAGCCAAAGGTATAATTTGGGATTGTTTGGGGCCGGTTATATCAGCATCAAGAGTAGAAGGGATTGTATTTGCCGCTGAGTCCTCTAAATTATCAAAAGTGGAACTCAACTTTTTAAACTTGCTTGAAAAGGCACTAAATCCATTTTCTTTTACATCATCTTCTGCTTTGGCTTTCTTGTCGAATATTGTGGGAAACGCTGAAGCAGATATCGAATTGCTTGATGTTTCAGTTTTGATAGACTGAGGTATTGGGGTGCTTGATTCGCTGTCAGCTTTAACTTTTGTGGGTCTCTTAGTCTTGGACACTAGCTTAGGTTCAAGTATAATTTTTTCGAAATCTGGTTCATCTTTTATCAAATTCATACTACTTTTTTTGGAGAGCTTTTGCTTCTTTGTCTTATTAGCAGGACTGTAATCGTCATCTTCCTTGGACTTACCTTTTCTCTTTTTCCCCTTCCCTTTTGTGGGTGCTCTCTCATCATCATGCATATTTTTATCCAATTCTATGAATTCTTGATAAGAAATCATGAATTCATCAATATCAGTAGACCAAAGATCTTTCGCTGATAGTTTCAGAAGCTTTTCCAACTCAGATTCTTTCTCCTGTTTCTGCTTCAATAATCTGTCGTAACGTTCTTTTGTCAGTGCCCATATTTTCATTCCAAGCAGGTACTCGTACGATCCATGAGCTTCTGTTGGACCATTGGTGGCATCATCCTCCTGGTTGTCTGTGTCATCATCATCATTTGTGAATTCTACATCCTGTTCTTCTGCTTTTTCGTAATGGGGCTGGCCGACTTTGTCAATTCTTGGAAATCCGAGATTTTGTAATTCAAGAATAATTAAACGTCTTGGTCTGTTTGTGACAATCAACTCTTTCGATATTATCAATTTAATAAATTTAACCTGGTATGAAAGTCTCTCAATCTCCCACTGCAGTCTTTCACTCAGGTAATCTTTTCGTTTTTGGTAGTATTCCAGTCGAATAAAATAAAACTCTTCCAGGATTTCATTCACTCTCTCATATTTTCTGATTCTGCCTTGTGGATTGAAAGCAACCATATTACTCATACTTATGGTTGAAGTTAATCTAAACCTTTCATAAAAACCTATTTTCCTAGTTTTCTCCATTTCCTCCGGCGTTAATTTTATAATGAACCTGATTATGTCTGAATGTTGTTCCTCCATATCTTTTATCCAGGACTTCACCTTTTCATTTCCACTCAAGCCTAAAAGTAAGTGCTCCTTTATTGTAGAGGTCCATGTGCGCGCTGGGAGTTCTGTAATTTCTAGAGTATTTGGGCCAGTTTGTTCAATTTTACCATACATTCTATATCTTTGGGATTCAATTTTTTCAATTGAACCTTCCCATCCTTTGAACCAAGGGTGCATGTCCACCATTTTTTCATCATTCATCAAATGCTTGATGTTTTTTACGATGTCCAGCGGATTGAAAGGTGGAATATTTGTACTCCATCCAGTCCCGATACCGTCTGCACCATTTACTAATACCATTGGCAAGATAGGAAGATACCATTCAGGTTCCACAGTGGTTTCATCATCTTGAACATACTTGTATAACGGATCGTCGGAAGGATGGAAAATTTTTCTTGTAATTTTACTCAATTCTGTGTATATGTATCTGGATGCTGCCGCGTCTTTACCACCAGTGGCTCTTGTGCCGAAGGCACCGTTAGGTTTCAGTAAATTAATGTTATTTGAGCCAACAAAATTTTGCGCTAATCCTATGATCGTTTGTTCCAAAGCCTCTTCCCCATGATGATATGCTGTTTGTTCAGAGACATATGGCGCTAGTTGCGCAACCTTTATTTCAGATTTCAAATTTCTTTTAAAACAACCGAAGATTACTTTTCTTTGCCCAGGTTTAAAACCATCAAGAATGTTTGGAATAGAACGAATATTATCAGCCAAAGAGAATAAAATTAGCTCTTTATTAATAAAATCGCTGATTGTGATTTCGGATAAAGTAGAGTCTAAAACTGTTCCTGGTTCGTATTGTCGCAGCCATTCTTTCCTATCATCGGCTTTCTTCTTCGAAAAGGCTAGATCTATCAATGCTTTCTCGCCATCCTGAAGAGAGTGAAATTTCTTCAAATGCCTATCAAGATCCGTAAAATATTCTCTGACCTCCTTAGCTGATGATGTACCTAGACCTTTATAATACTTTTGCTTCCAAGTGTACAAGTGAGATTCATCCTCCCTCCATTTTTCATAATCAGGCATGTTGTAGAAAGAGATAACTTGTTTTCGAGGTCTAGAGATGGTAACCTTAACAATAGGGGTTATAAATTCAATTAAAAATCCCGGTATGTCAAGTAACCCAGGAAATGAGCTATCTAGAAAATTGATAATTAAACCTTTAATGTGAGAGCCATCGTGATCTTGATCTGTCATGATCATTAAATGACCATACCTTAAAGTGGAAGCATTTTCGTATCTCTTAGCATGCTGTAGCCCCATGATCTTCTTTATAGCTTGGATTTCAGCATTTTTCATAATTTGATCCGCCGAAGCTTCTCTGACATTCAATATCTTACCACGTAAGGGAAAGCAACCGTAGTAATCTCTTCCGACAACAGCTAAGCCAGCCACTGCCAAAGACAAGGCTGAGTCACCTTCGGTTAGCACTAAAGTACATTTATGGCCCTCCTTAGTACCTGCTTTATTAGCATCCTCCAATTTTGTATAGCTTGTAATCCTGTTCTTCCTGGAACCATCAGTTTTTTTCAAAGCAGCAGCATCGTTTTTGCTAGCAATTTCGTTAATTCTGGCTGATAACTCAGTATTAATGATTTTTTTAATGTACTCCTTGCTAATTTCGCATACTGAACCAAAATCCTTTACTCTAGAAGTTAGTTGCTCTTTTGTTTGTGAAGTAAAAGCAGGATTCTCGATTAAACAATTGATAAAAATGAATATATTATTCTTAATTTGAAATGGTTTGACAGATCTTTTCTCTTTTTTCAAATTTTCAGTTACCTTTCTAACGATCTGATCTGTCACATAATTCACGTGAGTACCCCCAGATGTTGTTGCGATGGAATTCACAAATGATATCTGTTGAAATGTACCATCAGAAACACAAAATGCTAATTCCCAGCTGCTATTCACCCTTTCATATAAGATTTTTGGAATTTTCTCAGGCGTTACGCTCTCTGATCCATTTTCTTCAAGTTTTTTTCTTTCAATGGACTTGATATAAAGCTCCACGTAGTTTTTGAAACTCCTGATTTTTAAAGATTTGCCATTCAAATAAACTGTAATATCTCTTACAGATCCGTTGATATCATAAATACGACGACGCATAACACCCAAAGTGTCTTCATCTAGCTTTTCCATTGAAAATCTCTTCAAATCTGGTTTGAAAGATACTTTAGTAAAAGAATTTCCACTTTTATATGCTGTTATTTTTGGTGGATGACATTTGCTCATATTGTTTTCCCATTTTTGAAGATACTTCTTACCACTGGATTGGTCTGCCGTTTCGATAGTGAATTCAGTAGAAAAAATATTACATAATTTGGCACCATACCCATTTCTGCCGCCTGTGACTTTTTTCTCTTCGTCGTCATAATTTGACGAAGTTAAAAGATGACCAAAGATTAGTTCAGGTATGTAAATTTTTTCCTTTTCATGTATCTCGATAGGGATACCGTTACCATCATTCTTTATTTCAATTAAATTTTCATCTGCATTTATTGTAACATATATACGTTTCATCGAAGAATCGCGTACTTTATTATCAGCAGCATTAACCAAAATTTCGTCAAAAATTTTAAAAAGGCCCGGTACAATGCTCACATTTTTCTCCTCCATGCAATCTTTGGCTTCATTGTAAACCCATTGCAGCTGTTCTTGTATTTCGACCGATCCGATATATGTATCGGGTCTCTTAAGGATATGCTCCAATTGAGAAATCTTTTGATATCGCTCAGAAGCTGTCTTCATTTCCTTCGTCATAGCTGAAATTAGATACAGAAGAGCAATACAAAACAGTCTAAGTGCTTGGATAACTGCAAGCTGAAGTGTTTTCTCAAGAATTGACGTGATTTTCCTATGTATGTTTCGCGGATCGAAGAGCTACAAAGCGCCAAAACAATTCAATAAAAATAAACAAAGTGGTAAACAAATTGGTAACGTCAGAATTGAGAACTGCTGAAACATAAAAGATAACTTTATCTTAGATGTTTCCAGATGATACGCTGGACAAACGAGTAAGCTACGTGAGGTTGAGGCCCAACAAATTTATTGGAAGAGGTCTTTCTTGATGGCTTCGTTGGCGCTTGGGATGGTAGACATTGATAATTAGCTGGTGGAGTATAAAGGTTTATGAATTCTTGAATTAATCCTTGATTTTCTAAGATATAAGATATACAAAAGAAATGAATTGAACAGAACAAATACCAGGCAAAAGTTCCGGTATTTATACGTCTCAAATTGTACATCTTGAATCGTCCAACACTGTCATTAGTGCAAATTTTTCACTGATGATCGCCATTTATTTGATCCTATAGAATTCTTAGTACGATTCTCACTGCTGATTGTGTCGTAATAATGGGCCCGATCGTTATCGTCTCGCAGTAAATATCATTCGATTCTCTTCCACATCGAATGATAATTTGTTGGGCTCACCTCACATAACTTTCTTGGTTACTCAACACGTCATCCGTAAATGTCATATTGTAAATACTGTCATTTTATTTTACTGATTCTCAATTCTAATAGTTATTCAGCATGCCATCCGTAAATGTCATATTGTAAATACTGTCACTTTATCTTACTGACTTTCAATTCTAAAAGGCTCACCTCGCACAACTTACTCGGTTATTCAGCATGTCATCCATTCTAGGTACTGTCATTTATATTTTACTGACTCTCTGTTAGAACTGAGGATAAGTAAGATGAAATGACAGTATTTACGATATGACATTTACGGATGACGTGTTGAGTAACCACGAAATTTATGTGAGGTGAGCCCAACAAATTATCATTTGATGTGGAAGAGAATCGAATGATATTCACTGCGAGACGATAACGATCAGGACCATCACTGCGATGCATTCTATGGTCATTAATCAGCAATATCATTCGTGAAATTGATTCTATGGCTTGAACTAATGATGAGATCATCAGTGAAAAATTTCCACTGATAGCAGTGTTGGACGATTCAATAGGTACAATTTGCGACGTGTAAATACCGACACTTTTACCTGGTATTTGTTCTGTTCAATTCACATCTTTTGTATATTTTATATTGTACAAAATCAAGGATTAATCTAAAGATTTATAGACCTATATACTCCACCAGCTAATTACCAATGTCTACCAACCCAAGTGTCAACGAAGCCGTCAAGAAAAACCTCTTCCAATACTCTCAACTCTAACATAAAGTTCAACAAAAAATACGAGGCAGGCAAACATTGCGAGTTCCATGGGACTCGAGTATACATTAATAATAATTTTTTTGAAGATAAATATTAGGGACTCCATGGCCAAGCTGGTTAAGGCGTGCGACTGTTAATCGCAAGATCGTGAGTTCAATCCTCACTGGGGTCGAATTTTTTTTTCTTTGACTTTGTGAATATCGCATTAAATTAATCACCGATGAGAATATTTGCGTGCATTTTATAAATCTAGATGACTTTTGGATTATTAGAATATTACGTATTAATGGGTTCTAAGCCATGAGATGTTATGACTGATTGTTTAATATTTAGCTTTGGTAGCTGATGAATCTACTTCAGGATATTGCGCAGCATTGTTTACCGGGTTCTTTATTGACCAATAAGCTGGTCCTTGTAGCCAATTCGAAAACGTCGTCAACACCTTCGCCAGTTAATGCACTGCATTCTAAGAACTTTTTGGCGCCTATTTGCCTTGCAACCTGTTGAGCATCTTCGTAACTGACCAATTCTTTGTACCTCGGATCTTCCGGTTTCATCAGTCTGAGATCCTTTTTCAAGCCCACTAAAATGATTGGCGCATCGGGACAATATCGAAGGGCCTCTTCCGTCCATTTCGTCCTTGCATTTATTAATGATTCTCGGTCGTTGACCGCAAAACCTATGAGTATTATATCTGCCTTGGAATATGAAAATGGACGTAGACGTTCGTATTCCTCCTGACCAGCAGTATCCCATAACGTTAACGTCACTTTGATTCCATCAACTCTACAATCCGTCACATAGTTCTCGAAAACTGTGGGATGATACTCTTCTGGAAACTTACCCAGTGTGAAAACGTACAGCACAGATGTCTTTCCGCACGCGCCATCACCAATAATGACTAGTTTTCTTCTCACAGCGTGCTCAGACATATGTATAATGCTGATATCCTTATTACTAATGATGGAAAAGCCCTGATTGCAATACTAGGATTTCTCTGTCAGATATTACCACCAAGAAGGCCTAAGAGCTCAATGCCTCGAAATTCAATCCCAACGAATGGCAAAATATTTTTTTAAGCAAATACCACGGCTAGCTGTAAATCCTTTTAATCAATGGAAAATTAGTATGTAGGATAAAATCCTCTACTAATCTCTTCCTTTTGACTTCTATTAATTTTGATCTCTATTCCTCCTGAGGGGGTTAAATTTAGCAAACTTTCTGAAATAAGCTAATGTTACCCGCCTTATGTATTCTAAGCCGATAGGGTCTCGCTAGAAAGTGAGCATTTATTATGGATAGCCAGAGGTTGCCGACCAGGCTCCGCTCATCATAAGTAGACGACTAACATCGCGAAACAGTCGAAGTAATTCAGCAGGTGCCCTCAAATTTTCTTGTAAGACCTTCATTACATGCCCGCAGTGAACTGATAAATGGATGAGTATTTAACTATTAAGTAATTATACAAACATAGCAATTGTGGTACCGAAACTCGAATGATCCTCAGCCCCAAAAGTTACTGGTTAATGTTGATGGCAAATTTAAAGGTTGACCAGCGGAAAACATTTGCGTGTTGCTATCCAGGCTTGTGTTTGCATCAGGCATAGCGTGCTGTGCGCCTCTCTGGTAATGTGCGTTATTACCATACAGGTCATTTAAGAGGCTTTCGTGAGAATTGGCTGTTGTGCGACTATTGCTGTTGGCACCTTGGTTAGTTCCAGACATCCTTGCATGAGTGATGACACCTGAGGAGTCAGACAGCAGTTCGCAGCCATAGGAAATACGCATACGCATTAAATATGTGATGAATGTTGAATAGTCGAGTGAATGGCAAGGACCATTGTGATGCAGAAGATCAGTGGGAACGTATTGGCTCGTCTGCAGAGAAGCAAACGCAAGGTATGCTCTGTAAATACTTTCTTGAAACTCATCGTTTTCAGTAGCATTACTAGGAGGTACATGATCTCCCACTTTGAGGGAATTTGGTGCTTGGTGTGCATTCAAGTTCGCTGCCTCGTTTGCACCGTTCAAAAATGACATTCCATTTGAAATTGAGTTGCCCCATATGTTAGAAGATGAGTAAGCCGACGATGCACGGCCGATACCATTCGATAAACTTGAAACTTCGCCTTGACCCGAAATACCAGGACCATTGTTTAAAGTACCCCAAATAGAACTATGATGGCTTGAACTGGCCACAGCTCTTGGGTTTGAATTATCCAAACTCGTAATATCAATTCCAGGCAGGTGGTTTCCATTTCTATTCATAGGTCCCCCATTCTCAGGGGCCGGAACGTTCATTGATCTCATTTGATCATCCCATAACAATGAGCCCTCTGCTACGCTTTCATTATTGACCGATGTCTCGTTAATGCCAGCAGATTTCAATATTTTAGCCAAATTGTCTATTTCATTGTCGAGAAAGTGTTCGTTTGAAGCCTCAGCACCATTTAGGTCGAATGAAGAAGAGCCGTTCTCATGCAGAAGAGGTTTTGCCTGATCCTGATTATGTTCGTGTTGCAACTCGTGCTGCAACTCGTGCTGCCCATGCTGCTGGCCTATCGTAGTGGAAGGATTATTTGCAAAGGATCTCCATGAAGGTAAGCCAAAACTTTGTTGCTTCATAGAGAAGTCAGCATCTTGAACAGCTGGTGATGAGGGAGGTAGGCGTGAAAGGGGGTCAAAGGCGATACTATTACTACCAAAATTAGGTTGAAGCATAGCAGGAGAGTTGAAAAAATGGGTGGTGTCACCCATAATAGCTTGGCTAGAATGATCGTTTGTCCTCATATGGTTGTTTGGTTGCAACAAGACATTTAAATGAGAAGGAGAAGATTCCCTAGGTCTTGAAGCGGATGCAGAATTGATTATGTCGATGATGTCGTCATTGACATTTTGCGAATTGGTATGAGGTACCGACTGGCGCACGCTTCCATAAGGAGTATTTGGAGATATGTTCGAGATATGTGGGGAACTTGATGGCGGCAAGATTTCGCCTTCATTCTGTTTGAAGATGGCTCTTTCATTCATTCTTCTTCGTTGAACTTCGTTCATTTTCTCTTCTTCGGCAATTTTTTTTAGTCGCTCTTGCTTCTCCTTCTGCTGCTCTCTAAGGATTCTATCTTCTTCGCGTTTCCTTTTTTCATTCTCCTTTATTCTTTTTTCTTCATCTCGTTTGCGTTTCTGTTCTTCTTTCAATTTTCTTTGACGCTCTTGTTCTTCTTCTCTTCGACGTTGGTCTTCCAATTTACGCTTTTTTTCCTCATCTTTCTTACGCTTTGCTTCTTCTACTTTTTTTCTCTGGGCTTCCCTCCTCTGTCTTTCACGTTCTTCTGCCTCTTTCTTTATTTGCTTGGCTTCTTGCTCTTTTCTACGATTCTCTTCTTCCTTAGCTAACTGCTGGGCTTTTTTCTTTTCCTTTTCCTTTTCCTTCTTCTTCTGCTTTTTTTCTTCCTTTGCCTTCTTCTTCTGCTCCTCAGCTTCTAATTCTTGAAGTAGTTTCAGTCGGTTGGTCTCTGCCTGCTTTTCATGATAAGAATCCATAATTCTGCCTTGCAACAACTTGGTTATAGATATTTGTATTAGCTTGCGGCCTTCTTCAATACGACCTGCTTCATCCATGCCACTGTCGTATTGGTCTTCATTATCATACTCCTCTTCTTCGTATTCGTCTTCAAGCTCATTGCCGTGTCCAAACTGGGAATTGTGATATAAGTCTGTAGCAATACTTTCCTTGTTATGGTTATGATATGATTCGGAGTTGTGAAATTCATGTACACAACGCTCTTGTCTGTCGTATTCCAGACATTCACCCTCTTGTTCGACCAATTCAGATTTCAAATCTTCCTCATCTTCTTCTTCATAATCTTCATCATCTTCCTCTTCGTCATCGTCATCTAGTTCATCTTCCTCATGTTCATAGTCAGAATATTCGTCATACGTTTCATCAAAGTCCTTGCTGCCCAGTACATCAGCGTGATTAAACTCGTGATTATAAGCAATGGTTGAGCCATTTCTACTGCTGATCATTCCTGGTGATGCAGTGGTTGCTGCTGCCGCTGCTAAAGAAGTTTCGATATGAGGCTCGCTTTTTACAATCCTTTCATTGTATGTTTGGCTAAGTATATGGCGGAATCTTTTCTTATCTTCTCCATAAATAAACCTCGTAAATAATTCTTTTTCTATTGGTGAGATCTCACTAAATCTATCAGTACTCTTATCGTATGAGTCTACTATACTGTTAGCTATAGTGTGCTGTAACTTGTCGTATTCTTCTGCGTTAAGTTCCTTTCCATCATGTCTTATTGTTGTGTAGCCCTGAGTTTCGTCCCGATGCTGAATTCTATTTAAATCCAGCTCGTATTGAAAATCCTTAAAAATGCTTTTCTCCTTAAAAGATTCTTTGGTTTCGGATTGCTCTTTATTTATCACGAAGTCTTCAATTGCTTTCACAAACGCTTGTCCGTTATTATTCATTAAATCATCCGTCAGGGCGCGCATATCCGGATACATCATCATTCGATTAACGTATTCTTCAGCAATCTTGGGATGCGAAGATACAAAAGTTTTGGCAAATTTAAGATATCTCTCTTGCAAGTCTTCCTTACTCGTATTGTTTTTCTCATGATCATTGCTACTGATGCTGTTGATATTCTCATGATCATTCGCATCAGGAATTTCCGATAATAGAATAGGTTCGGCGCTTGCCAAATCTGCTGATGCATCTTCCCCTTGAAACTGTGAGCTACTGTTAATGGAGCTATTTGCGATCATATCAGCCTCAGCCTCGACCTCATCCCCTGAATATCGGCTTCGATCATGATGCAACTGTTGTTGTTTGTGCTGTTTGAAATTCATTACCTCTTCTTTCAGAGTATCTACGGCATCTGACGAAAGAAAATATTTTACTACCTCATCACGCATATTCTCGAATTCATTTGATGGATTATCCAGATCTAGATTATTATTTTCATTTTTTGGATTAGCTCCCTCAACTCCCTGAGAAGTTCGCTGCATTTTGAAAGTTTGTAACTCTTTTATCATTGAAAGATGAAATTTGATTGGATTTAATCCCGGATCTTTCTCTCTGTCCATCTCATATAGGGTTTCATATATCCTTTCCATTTCTATTTCCATTGACATATGACGGCGCCCACAAACTGAGCATGTACAGCTTTGGGTCATTTGATAATCCCGTAGCACTTCGAAAATGTCACTCTTTTTTATTCTTAAAATGTCCTTTTTTTCTTCTGACGTTAACGTCTCCCAATGAGAGTCAAGTGTTACAGAAATAGGTTGGGTTTCCCTCATCGTATTACTTTTCACATGTTCAATAGAGCCTCGTCTCTTACCGTTCTCTTCTGGCAAACTTTCAACAATCACATCTCCATTAGGTGCCCTTTTTATGACACGGGAGGTCGGGTACTCACCATCTTCATCGTATAATTGTGCCTCTAAAGGCGCTCCATTGAGCCCTTGGGTAGGTGACTTTTTTATATGCTGCTTAGATCTACTCTTCTTCTTCCCCTTTTTGGAATTGGGAGGCATCTTTGTGTTGTGTTGTGTCTCTCTATAGCTGTAGTTTCAATAATGGAACACTTTAATTGTCAGTATCTTAATAGTAAGAATTTAACCTTACTTCTCAGAAAGTCGCGTAAACCTTAGGACCACTTCTTCTTATTCCTTACCACCTTTAGATAATAATTACAACTAACCTAATGGTCTAAGGTTTTTTTTATCACGTAAAACCAAGTCTCAGCTGAAACTGGTGAAGTTAACTTTTGAAACTTTGCAAGCGATCCCAAAGTAGCGAGAAATTTTTTAGCAAGTGAAATTTCAAAATTAAGAACAGCATGTAACAGAAATGAGTTATGTGAGGCACTTTAAGTGGAGATGACATCAAATTCGTTTATCTTGAATAGCTACAACTGTCCTGTACGTTTCGTCTATGATTGAGCGAAAGAGGGCAATATTTCGAACTTGACTTAACACGTTTAATTACCTTCCTTGAAAAGTGCACAGTAAGAAATGATAAGGGCGCCTTTACTGCAACCTTGCTAAGTTCAAGGATTATGTATCTTCATTTTCATGGTCTGTCGCTTGGTGCTCTGTGTTCTCTTCAAGGTCCAACAAAGTTTACATTTATCTTTTAGCTAAAACTTGTTTTCGACCACAAGGATTGTTTTAATAGTTGAAATAAAAATAAAGAAGTAAAGACAAGCTTTGAATGAGCGACTATATGCCCTCACTGCCTGTTCATCGAGGACAAACCATTGTCGACTCACTACCTATAGAAGTGGCCTCGCCTCGCCAAATTCTGAGGATATGTTTGAACATAAAATATTTGATAGATAAAATAATTCCAACAGTATTCGACGAAGAACAGGTTACACGTCGCCATTCTAGGATTTTGAATGAAGAGGTCATCAAACTAGCTTACGATGCATGTGGTGGGAAAAAAGATGACAAGAAAAGCACCCAAAAGTATCGATGTGTTTTGTTATATGCTTTGTTAAAAGTTTCTGTGTGGTATGGAGACCTGTCCGTAAAAGAACTGCACAATGCCGAACTTTACGGACTGAGATCTGTAGCTTGTCAGCATCTCTGTAGAGTCATAATTGAGCGGGAGGAGGTTGTTGATTTACAATTCTTGTTCATGGGCATGTTGTTGCGCCGTTACGTTATAAACGAAAATGATGAAGACAGCGAACCTACAAGTGTTTTGGAGATGGCTGCTGACATCCACTCGACTATTGTGATTGGATCTAGTGGGTTTCAAAGATGTTTAAAATGGCTATGGAGAGGGTGGATCATACAATCGCGGGAGGAGCCAACAGTTTTCGTTAGGGATAAAACGATTGCCTTGACGTCAATTAGCTCACATTTCAATCCCGAGAGAATTAAAACTCCAATGTACCAGAACATTATGCAAATCATGTTCTCCATTGTATTTTTGATTCTTTATACTGGTGTGGTAAACGACAAAGACTCCATTCATGTTGAAGCTATCGATACAAGAGAATGGATTTTTTACATCTTTACGTTAGGTTACATCTTCGATGAAGTAAGTAAGTTCTATTACATCGGTACGGCCTATCTATCTTTTTGGAACGCATTCAATGACACTTTATATTCTATCATTTGTGCCTCGTTTTTTCTGAGAATTGTCAGCGTCAGCCCAATTCGAACAGGTGGGCAATCTGAGTATTGGGACATGATCTCATACCGAATTCTTTCATGCGCAGCACCATTTATTTGGTCGAGACTGCTTCTTTTTCTAGAGGCTGTTCCTTTTGTTGGTGTCATGTTAGTAGTGTTGAAACACATGATGACGGAATCAATTGTATTTTTTGTTCTGCTATTCTTAATGATGATTGGTTTTTTGCAAGGATTCATTGGCTTAGATTCCTCGGACGGTAAAAATGAAATTACGGGTGAGATTTTGAATAATTTGATAATCACTGTATTGGGCTCTGGCAGTTTTGCCACTTTCAAAGAATTCGCACCACCATTTGCGGCCATTTTGTACTATGGGTACTACTTTATTGTTAGTGTCATTTTGTTGAACATACTGATCGCTTTATATGCGAATGCATACGACAAGGTTGTCGATAACGCTGGAGATGAATATATGGCATTGATGTGTCAAAAGACTCTCAGGTTCATTAGGGCTCCCGATGAAGACGTCTACGTTGCACCGCTGAATATAATTGAGATTTTTCTGCATCCAATTATTCTGCTCCTGCCAAAACAGGTCGGCGTGAGGTTTACCCGTTTACTGATGACGATTCTTTACTGTCCGATGTTAATATTAGTAGCAGTGAAGGAAGTGCGAGAAGCCCGCCGCATACAGTACAATCGCATGAAGAGGCTAGAAGATGATGCAAACGAGTCAGACGAAGCTTGGAATTTGAATGACGGATTCGTTGACTCTGCAAATGATATTTTCACCACAGACAATAACTCCGGAATCCACAAAACTCAGGCGAAAAATGGCAAATCTCTGAGACTCCAGCGGGAAGCCGAGAGAGCAGATCCAAACTTTGGCGTCTCGAAAAGTTGGTTCGATAAAGTCAAGAAATCTGTCCAACCTGTTGAAGAGGGCTATGCATCAGGTATAGGTTGGGAATTGTACGACCTTTACCGGGAGGTCCAAGAGAAAAACGAGCGATCCGAAAAGAAAATTGAAGAACTAGCTACAGCTGTGAACAGTTTGGTCGAAACTATAAAGGACCTGAATTTGCAAAAAAAATCCTCCTAGTTTCCCGATCTAAATAAACATTCAAATTATTTAAATTGTGTAATTTTTTTAGCCGCGTCAAACAGCATCACTCAAGCATGGTGTCTCAGGATGCATATGAAATCTCGAGGCCAGGACTCTCAGACACCCGGGCCTGCAAAGAGCATGTCCCGTGGCAGAGGACCGAAGCCCAAGAGCCAAAATCAAAACACACCACAACAACCGGCCCCACAAACATGCCACATGCAAAACACCCATCTCGCCCAAGAACCCCAGTAGTCGGCAGGACGGAAAAACACCAGAACGGCAGGTCTCGGCACCTGACCAAGACACGCTCAGCAATTGCACCCGCCTGTGGGCACCCCGCCGTTACCTGCAGACGCTAGGTCGACCCGCTGGTCGTCCGTGATCCTGATGCCGTTGTTCTGCTGCCCGGCCTGTTCCTCCGTCCTCTTGAGCGGGATCTTCTCTCCAATCCCCAGGAACACTTCGTTCACATTCTCGCCACTCTTGGCACTCGTCTCAAAAAACAGCAGCCCCTCCTCTTCCGCCAGCTTCTCTGCCTCCTCGCGGGCAACCTTTCTCTCGCCGCCGCTGCCCAGCACGTCGATCTTGTTGCCCACCAGGGCAATGATGATGCCCTTGCTGGCCTGCTCATGGAGCTCCTTGACCCAGTGGCGAGCCTTGATGAACGACTGTGGCTTGGTCACGTCGTAGACCACCAGCGCTGCCTGCGCATTTCGGTAGTACATCGGAGCCAGAGACGCAAACCTCTCCTGGCCGGCAGTGTCCCATATCTCGAACTTGACGGTCTGTTCGCCGATGTTGACCCGCTGCGTCAGAAACGCCGCCCCTATCGTGGGTTCCTTGTTCTCTGTGAAATCATTCGATACAAATCTCAAAACAATGGACGACTTGCCCACCGCCGCCTCACCCAGCAACACTAGCTTAATAGAAGTAATTCCGGTGTTCATTCTCAATCAGCAACTCGCAAAATACGCCTTATCGTCGCTGTACTCCGTGCCTTGTGCCTCTCAACTGCTGTTCTGACCTGCTTGCTCCTTTTATGCCACCATCGAAACGAGCCTTCTGCTACATCTTGGCGTTACCCCCACCACGGTTCTCGTTACCCGAAAAAGCCTTTTTTGGGTAATTTGGTTATCGTGATTGCAAAGATGTGGGGGGAGCGGGGAACGCTCATTAGGATACATAAAAGCCCATGGAATTTCAGATGAAGGAGATTTCTCAAGGATGGTCAGGCGTCACTGTCAACTTTATTAGATTTCGTAGCTCTATGAAAACTGGAACTATAGATAGTTGCAGACTTCTCGATCACACATTGGAGAGTGTCTCAAGTTGCGAAGAGCTGGTAATGGTAGGTAGATGCCTCGGTGGTTATAGTTTGGATAAGCATTTGGATTCAGAACAGAATTGAGGATCATGACCAAGTTACGTGGCTCGGTAGGAGCAGAAAGCAGTACGGCGAGAGACGGCATGGAGGCCAGCAGCTCGGACGATTCGAGCGTGTTGAGCAGCACAAGCGGAAGTGTGGCGACGGTTCCGGCGCCTTTGGTCAGCGAAAACGTGAGTACAAGGACGCTGGACACAGCCAGCACGGTGGACACGATGGGCAGCGGCATGGCCGGGACGACTGGGCGAATGAGACGGCGATCGAGGCGGAAAAGCGCAGCTTCGGCGGTGTCGACCGGCAACCAGTCTCTGGCGCTCTCTCTGACCAGGACGATGACGAAGCTTGTGAAGGCGGTGCAGGACGACAACGAGCAGTCTGCGCGGGAGAAGGCGGACCTGAACAAGATGCTGGAGTCGCGGTTTGACATCGGCGACGCATTACAGATGGAAGACAACCAGAGCGCGACCTCTGGCGCAGCAGATGTGAAGCCCGGGATGAAGGACGGCGCAGGCATGCGCCAGCGCCTCGAGCCAAAGCTTTATCGCTACAAGGGCGCCGAAGAAGACGAGCACGTCGATCGGGACGAGGAAGAAGACGAGGACGAGGACGAGGATGAGGACGAAACGGCCGGGCCGACGATCAAGAAGGTTTTCACCAACAAGTCTACCGGAGCTGTAGATTTGCCTCCCGATGGTGGCTACGGTTGGGTCATAACGTTTTGTGTGTCCCTGATCATGTTTTCGACGTGGGGCTGTAACTCGGGATTTGGGGTATTTCTTGCCTTCTATCTCAATGAGAGCTTTTTCCCCGGCGGAACCAAGTACGATTATGCCCTCATTGCGGGGATGACGGTGGCGTTTGGTCAGGGGTTGTCTCCGCTCGTGATGTCTGTGATGAGAATCATCGGATTTAAACCAACGATGCTACTAGGAGCAGCTCTGATGTTGACAGGATTTCTGCTTGCGTCGTTCTCTACAAAGTTATGGCATCTCTATTTAACACAAGGTTTCTTGTATGGAGTTTCGATATCATTTGTCTTTGTTCCGGCTACTACAGTTTTGCCAGGCTGGTTTTTAAAAAAGAGGGCCGCAGCACTGGGCTTGTCCCTGTTAGGAACTGGTGCTGGAGGTGTAACATACGGGTTAGCTGCGAACAAAATGATTCAAGAAGACGGCAATCCAAGGTGGGCTTATCGTGTCCTGGGGATTAGCTGTACGGTATCCATATTGGTCGCTGTCGCTCTTATTAAACAACGTAATCCTGCACCTAGGGTAGGGTTTAGATCAGCTCGACTTATGCTATTGCAGTTCAAACAAATGTTTGCGCTGAACGTATTGAAAAACCCGTTTGTGCCATTGATTGCCGCATGGTTTGCGTTCGCATTGTTTGCGTATAATTTAATGATTTTCACTTTATCATCGTATGCAATTGCTCGTGGTATGTCAGCCCACCAAGGTTCTATTTTAACTGCGGTCTTAAATGGTGCTCAAAGTATCGGAAGACCAATTATGGGTCTTGCCGGTGATAGATTTGGAAGAGCCAACGTGACAATTATACTAACTTTAGTTTTATCTATTATGATGTTTGCATTTTGGATTCCCGCTCATTCATTTGTACAGCTTTTAATGTTCTCAATATGTGTTGGTTCATGTGTAGGTGTTGGAAATGTCATGAGTACGGTGCTTATTGCAGACTTCGTTCTGCCAGAACAATTCATGGCTTCCTGGTCATTTGTGAATTATTTTGGTGCTCCATTTTTGCTAGTATGTGAACTGGTTGCACAAGCATTAACGGTGCCCGCACATAAGACTAACCCATATTTACATACCCAATGTTTCGCAGGGGCATGTTTTTCGTGTGCTCTCCTCTTGATGTCAGTGTTGAGAGAGCTATCGGTAAGGAAAAAGTTATCAGATCGCCAAAAGGCAACTATTTGCAAATTGGATGAATGGAATATGGATCCTAGTTTAATTTCAGATGACGAGTTAGAACCACTTATAGAAAGAAGGGATAAATATAATCTGTTATTGGGACCTGGAATAAAAAAGTACATCTTAAGAATGGCGTATCCGATGAAGGTCTAGCACGGCTAAAATTATGCCCTAAATAAATATCGATATTCATTAATTCAATTATAAAAAATTTAGCTCTCTATCTTAATATTCTGCTCAAGCTAACTAAATTTTCGTCCCCGTCTGATCTTAAATCCTTGACAAAAACATGAGCGTCTTCCTCGAATTTTTTATAATGTGACACAACATTTACCAGAATGGAATTAAAACGTGCCAATAAGTTATTCAACTGTTGGGGATTGTGCAAATTTAATTGTATTAATACTTCATGTGCGACATCATTTAGTGCTGAATAATGGGTAATAAATTCAAAAATCTGATTCAGCAACAGAATTAGCGAAGTAGGATATGGTTGACCAGAAAAAAAACCAACTTTTTTATCCGCATTCGATGCAATTAGTTTATGAGATAGCATAGAATCAAGATACTGATTATGCAGTTCTTCGCGCTCTTCAATATTTAATGAGCACTCTTGTTGGTCATAATTGAGACTTTTGGCAGTGCTATCATTTGCAAATGAGAGCTGGGGTTTCATCAAGCCATCAAACATGAGTAGGCCACTTTTCAACTTTACGGTTGATATCTTGTTGTGCTTGAGCGATTCATCCGATACCATCATTTTTTTTTCAAATTCCTGAAAACTGTCGTCAATGATATATTTGAAGCAGTGAGATTCCAATTTTAGATTAAAATTATTCAATTGTGATCGCAGAATATTGATTTTGGACAACTTGATCAAAATGTCTCTCACCAAAGGTCTGTAGGTAGATAGCATTTTGAAATCCTTAATCAATCTGTTCGATCTTAGCCATTCTTTGTTATAAAAGTAGCCATTTTTTTTGAATCTCCACAAAAAGTTGAAAATTCTTAAATATTCCTTCTTACCACCTGGACGATTTACATTTAGCAAAAAAGATAACGGTGTATCCACAATATAGTCTAGAGTGAAAACATCCCAGCCCACCGAACCGTGGCCTAAATTTAAAACTCTTGCATCCAAACCGTTTATGACATAGTTACCATCCGCTCGGTTTATCATATTTCTAAAGGATGAGTTTTTTACTGCTTCTTGCAAATATCCTGTTAGTCTGTAACTGGAAAGTGAGTCAGATGGCGAATTAAGCATTTCACTAGCTCGCTCTATGAGAGAATCTATTAAATCGCTTCTTCCCATTAGTAAAATGTCCTTCAAAGCATATACGACATCTTTATAGTAAAACTTTTGAAGAACAATTTCATTACTGTGATTGACTATTTCACGATAATGGTTGAGAATTGCATTGAAGAAAGTGCTCATACTCTCCTTGGTATTGGATGACCTGTAGAGACCAGCATACTTCTTAGAGATATCGTTTGTCCACTGTAGCTCTCCACAATATTTCCCTAGAAAGATATATGTTTTACCGATTAGGAATATCTTTCTAGCAATCCTTTGTGGTATGAATGCGGGAACTTTAGATGAAATGATTTCAAAAGGAATGCAATTTTCCTCAGACTTTATATTTCGAATGAAAAATTCGCCACAAGTTGCTTCTAACTTGCCCATAAGTAACCAATTGATCATATATTCAAAATATAAAGATAACAGATTCTCAAAAACTTCACTGGAAAGTCTTTTCACAAGAAGATCACCATGGGACTGCAATCTACCAGACTCGGAAAGAAACGAATCTCCAGCGGTATTATTAAAGTTTTTTGTAAAGTTGAAGTAGAATCTCAATGTTAGAATATGATCATGCAATTCAAAAAGAACGTATTTCAAGCTTTTCAGTTTGCTTGAAGAAGATAATTCGTTGACGAATGCAGTATAATGTCTAAGTGCTTTATCTATTCGCACAACAAGTGCCTTTTTCATGGGTGATATCTCACTATTTTTATTTTGCTCAACGCAACGCTTAAGTTGTTGATGCAGCAAACCAGCCTCGAATATGATATGTAACAGTTCACTATCTGCATTGGAGATGTTATAAGGAATCTTGATGTTATTCCAGTCTAGCGGAAACAGATCCGATGTTGTTGCCAATAACGTGTAGGGAACATATTTTAGGATGTTTTCCTCGGAGACCGTTTTTGAATAGTAAGGATCTGCCAATGCCTCTAAAGTAACAAAATCAAAACCGCTTACTACTCCATAGTTCCTATGTGATGATATCATCGATCTTCGGTCCGAGAATCTATCCAAATTTTCAAAAGATTCTGCCTGAAGACTCAGCGGCCTTAAAGGACTCAGGAGTTTATCATGGACCTCCAATCCACTCCTGTTCATTTCAGAAGAGCTGTTAGCATTTATTTGCGATGGGAGCCGAATTGGTGAGTTGTTCATGAGAACAGATTGAAATGCCGAGAGATATCTGATTATCTCCTCCGGTCGTTCAATTTCAACTAAAAGTTGCATAAGATTTACTAATTTCTGCCATCTCAAAACATTATCAGTACTGTACGAGGTTTGTGTTTTATATGACTCTATCACGGCTTGAACTTGTTGTAAAGTTCGCGTAGGTATTTGTAAAATCCGAGCTATCTGTTGGCATAGCGAGCTGATTGACTTATCTGATAAACTATGAGGAACTAACCCTTCAAGAACTGGGAAAAGAGCGACTTCTAGATCCATTACAACTCGCAGATCGCTTCCAGTCCTTTTTTCTATAGCTTCCTTTGGTATGTATTTTCGCTTGTTTACCTTTTCTATAACGATGTCTGGTAGACGCTGAAAGCCCTGTCCGCGGTGTCGCAAAAGGCGAGGACAAAAACAATACTATATGATAATGGAATAATTGAATAGAACATTTACTATTACTATATACCTAGATACTCTGCTTCCTTATTTAAAAGAGAAAGATTAGGGTTGTACTTTTCACAGTATCCTAGATCTTCCATAGATGATTCATAATGCAAAAAATTGTAGAATTGTAGCAATGCCCTTAAAGCGATTTCTTGGCCACAGGCATCACTTAGTTCACCTGATATGTCTTTGCCCGTAACCCAATTATCTATTAATTCCAGTCTTTCGTAGAGAAAGACGCCGGAGATTAGCTCCATGTGTTCTGATTTCCACCTTTTATTCTTAAATGGTGTTAACTCTTTGATGATTCTCAGTATTGGACGATAAATATCCAAGTTAAAGACTTTGTAATATTTTTTGAATAGAGTTCCAATAGTCAATGGGAGCTCTTTCAGACGCTCAGTTTTGTTACCGATAATTTTTCTTAATATTTTTAGGAGGTAAGCGACAGATGATAAAGTTACCAGGTTATACTCGGCAGGGTTTGTTAGATCTGTATGGATATAAGAATTGGTGTAGTTTTCATTATAAAGAGAGCAATGTTTCCAAAATGAACAGTCCGAGGACACTGTTCTATTAAAAACTTTATCTGAATATACATCTGAGTATTTGTTCAGTAAAGTAGAGCATAAATGCACGTATCTGGAATCATTTAACAAAACAGCCAAATGCTCGAATTTCAATATATGATTAAGTTTGAACCATTTAAGTAGTAAAAACAAAATTCCACTTGAGCTTTTCATTGATAACTCTTTGGTTCGCGTTATTTCGAGGGACGATAGTAATGGATCTATAGGATTATCTTCATTGAACTCAGACTTTTTATAGTCAATATTGCTTAAGTTTGATTCAATTGTTTGAAGAAGAACAAAAACCAGTGAATTAAATCCGGAGAGACAATTCTCGTAATATGAATCAACTCTTTTCATAATATCTATAGCTTCTTCTTTATCGCCATTATCCATTTTCGAATAGTTGAAAACATCTTGAGAATTATCTGGCTGCCAGCCTCGTTCCGTCACCATGAAAAGTTTCCGCTCATGCCATAGTTGTTTGACACTTAATTTGATTTCTAAATTTTCGGACAATATTTTGTTTGCTTCCTGTATGCTAAAGGGGACATCTCTATTCATATCTTTAACATGTTCCTTTCTCAGGTCATTACCATTTGAAGATATTTTTTGACTTAGAAAATTGTTTTGGTCTTCATCATCAGATGGATAAAGACATGGATAAGCCATGTTAGTTTGAAATGATTTACGAGGTCTTGAGCCATCATTCATCTGATTTATGCATGGTGATTGAGGTGGTGAAGGCGCAGGGGTGGATATGTGTTGATCTGGAACTACCAAAGTCAAATTAATAGGGTTTCTGACCTTTGATCTTGTAATTTCCAAAAATTGGGACAAAGAGTTGGAGTTATCACCATCCGTGGGTAACATCATTTTTGGCGAATCATAATCAGGAAACCTTGCTGTAATATCTTCCCTAAACGCTTCGTAATGCAATGGTGAGATGGTACATCTCTTAGATGTGATATCTCTCTGGTATTTTACGTCATGCAATTTGTACAGATAACTTTTGGTATTATTATATTCAGTTTTGTCACCAAATTGCAGTACCAAAACTTTGAATAACAAATCTATTATATTTCTAATTCTCATTGAAAGCCTACTGTTCCATCTCCAGTGTTCAATATAACGAGTCAAAAAGTCCAGAAATTTCGATTCGTCAAGTATCTGTATAACCTGCTGAACTTCTTTTTCTTTGTTATTTCTTTGCGCGATACACACGCTGACAATGAAAAAGATGATAGTACTTGCATAAAACAACAGCGTGGTTTGTTTCTTTAAATTATTACGGCCATCTCGACAGTGAATAGCAATTTGTTTGAAAATATTAATGAGAGTCTTCAGACCGGAGCTTAGCAGGAGATTATTACGCTTGATAAAATTCAATTGCATCTCGCAACTGTCGGCCAACCCAAATGTACCCATAGATATATAACATAATGCCGATAAGCAGGAAACATCGTTCTCTACAACGTTTCTCAGTATATTATCGATCTTATCTGTTGCATAGGTCTCGTTAGTAATAAATGCAGCAGAATCCTGGACATTTCGATAAAAATGATCTTGTGTGGAGGGGAAACAAGAGAAATTTGAGGAACAAAACCACTCTGGTAGATCATTCTTCAGGTCATAAAAGCTCTTCAAGCTCCACTCAACTTTTGGCAGCGAAATAGGCTCGAAAGTCGATGTTTCTTCAAGCTCTGCAGCTCTTCTGTTTAAATTTTCTTGCAGTTCATCGTCAACTGGTAAGTTATAATCTACTTCGGACATTGATTTGGCTTTACTTCCCATTAACTCCTTTCGTTTTGCCGCTATAGGACCATCAATTTCATCAACATTTGCAAAATCCTCATCATCTTCATTTGCATTCTCGTCAAGTCCGTTTGTTTCATCCTGATCAGATGAATCCCCAATATCTTCATCCTCATCTAGTTGTCCTTCAATAGAGGGTTCATCATATGCGACGGTTACGATGTTGCCATTGATTCCGGATCTCTTCATAAACTTTTCGTGGTCCGAGGAAGATTGGCTCGATGATTTGCTCAACTGGCCATCAGCAGTGGTGTCAATACGCAATTTGGTGCGCAACATTTCATTAAGATCCTTCAAAACTTCATCATGATTATCATTATGATTCGAAGTATGGGAGCCACCTTTCGTAACAGTATCATCAATGAACTTCATCTTCTTTCTTAATCCAGATTTGGGTCTCAAATTCTCAAGGGAGACTGACCTTGTAGGAGTTGCATGCTGTCTCTTTTCGCTCATCTATATATATAAACTTTTCTGATTTGAGCAGTTCGGTGATTAGATGGCCCACTCATTAACTCCCTGATTAATCAGAATAATTGTTATTGTCTGCGGTATTCTCACTTTGTGTGTTACTTATTCAGTGTGATCTTCAATTCTGCCAAAGCGCGAATCGGTACCGACTGGATCGAGGAATAAAGGTGTGCAAAACAAGCTTAGGTATAAAACTTAGAGAAAAATAACAAGTGTAGCATTCGATCTCGTGTTTGATTGATCAGCATCCATATGAGTATTAACCTGGAAAATATTTTAGGATTTAAAATAAGGGTGACCAATGTTTTAGATCAAATAACTGATGGAAAAATTTACTCTTTTAATTCAGCAAATGGTACTTTGACTATTTTAACAAGTAAAAAAGGTCAACCGCAGTCTTTCAAGGTTGTCAAGTGCTCCTTTATTAAGAATTTAGAAGTGCTTGGTGAAAAGCCAGCCTCCAATACATTTAAAAGACAGCACATTAGACCTCAACATATCAATACAGACAGAATTGACCAATTGTTGAAGCAAAAGATTGCCGAGGAGAAGAAAAAAGCCACTCATACAGGTCAAAATGTAACGAAGGAAGGCCAGTTTTTATTTGATTTGCTGCATAAAACTGTCTCCGATACCAAATGGGCAGATAAGAAAATAATTGTGCTGGATGATGTTGAAATATCACCTCCATATATGCTCCAAAACGTCAAGTCATTGCATGCTTCAAATACTGAGACTGCTATTTTAGTGAAAAGAATTTTACAGAGAGGCCAGGAACAATTGCATGATATGGCAGAAGGTGATGGTAGAAGAGGAGGTTGAAAAGAAAAATTTTATACCGCAATAATTATGGTCCTGCTCATATAAGTCGGATCATATGTTCTTGTCTTAATTAATATTTATTTATGGATAGGATATCATTGAAGATTCTTGAATCAGAGTAGCTTCCATTTCAACGTTATTGATTCGAAAAGCTTGTATCCACGGTTAGCACTGCCCATTGCCCCGTCGAGTTCATCCCATTTAATTACGAATAGAAATTCTTGTCCCGTTTTTTGCTCTTCCCTCAGCTCCTCAAGAGTGAAGTGGGTTTGAGAGAAATCCCTGCTGCATCTTAACGTTTCAAAATATAAGTTTAACCAGCAGTGAGAATATGAGGCCAAAGAGGTAAGATTGTTTATTAAGGTCGAAGACCTGGAAATGATGCCAAACTCTAGCCTTATATCGCTGGTATCAATATTCAAAGGTAGACAAATTGTTAAACCCTTCTCTTTTGACTTACATAGTAAGTCCCCATTTGTTTCTAATGCTGCAAGATCAATTAAGCCGTTCCGCTCTTTATTGAAGGTCTGTATCTTTATTGAGGCAACATAAGGATGAGTTAGGATCACAGAGGATGGCTGTGATAAATGGACTGATCTTAGTTGGAAGCGTGATTTTGAATATTGCTCCAGCAGACTTGTTCTCAATGGTGGGTCATAAAACAAAAATAACTCATGATATCTTAATAGTCGCAATTGAGATATTATAGTGACGCCTTTGCTTAAACCCGACCTGAATCTTCGATTCATGAAGGCATCCCTGCCATCTGAGAGAGGAGACTGGAGATATTTCATCATATAAGCAATGCACACTGTGCCCGATCGCCCTTTTCCCATTTTACAATGCAAGACAGCTACGCAGGACTCCGATCGGGAAATATGTCTATACATATCATCAATCAGCTCTTGCAATACTAAAAACGGGGGTGGGCAGTGATCCATCCATCCTTGTCTAAGCAGTATTCGCTCAATGTGATTTGCACAGAATACCTCGGCGGTTAATTGATTCTGGGTCGCACAGTCTTCATTGGATAAAAGTCTTTTCCCTTTAGAGCCACATTGATTGTGTTGAAGGCAGCAAAGCAAGTCATCATCTGAGTAATCTGAAGTCCCTTTTTCCACTTTGCAATTGTATATCTTCCAATTTCCAAGACCATGATGAAAATTAAGAAATGTAATCAAATCATCCAAACTATTCCTATACATCAATCTGGGGTAATTCATGACGGGATATGAGCATACAATCAGATTCGGGGTAATATAGGAGATATCCAACGCTAATCCCAATTCGTTCTTATATACATTTAATGGCGCAGCATAAAGCGACCGAAAAAGATGGAAATGTTTAATCTTTTCACAATGAATCGTCATCTTATTCTGAATACGACAGTCCTGAAATTAAAATTGAAGTTCAAGATATAGTATCTCGTTTTCGATCAAGAAGAGAGCTACATCCTCGAGGATTTATCTTTATTTTTCTAATAATTGTTTAGTTTTGTGTCACTATTTCAGTCATCGCGCTTCAAAAAACAGATGATTTCGCTACAAGTCCATTCAAGAGCGTCAGATATAGAAGTATCAGCGTCATTTTTGAAGTCTTTGATGTCCTTCGCCCTCGGTGATGACAGGTCTAGTGTACCCTCGACATCTCCGTCGATGAACAAAGGTGCATGTGACATTTTGTATGATCTATAGACAAATTCATCAAAATAATATGGTGGATCAACCCAGAATGAGTCTAAAGTTTGGTAGCCCGATCGCGCAGCTCTTCTCTCCTTTAAAGTCGCATAAGGTGCGCGGATGAACAACTTGAGATCGAACTTGGATGCTATCTTAGGATTGTTATAGATCATGAATCCATCCACGATAACTAATTTAATATTAGAGTCTGCCAATTTAAATTTGTCAGTAAAATATTTGAGATCCGCTGTAGAAAGTTTGAATTTATTTAGATCATCGACATTGTCATTATGAATGAGCTCCTTGGATATTTCACCTGTCTTTTTAATGTTATCCAGCTCCTTTTCAAAAGACTCAAAGTCAAGGGCTTCAGGTGAATCCCAATTTCTTATATTACGCTTGGGATCAATTGGAACTTCTTCATCATGCTTGTAGAAATCATCTTCATGAATAAGAATACTATTAGAAAATATCTGGGATGTAAATTTAGCGATTGTCTGGGTCGGCTGATGTTAGTAACTAGTCAAGGTATCACATAGAGAAAAAGGAGAAAAACTCCAACCCGAAACTTACAGTCTTCCCACTAGAAGAACAGCCACTGACTGATATGAGGACTACCCTGCGATTAGTCATGTAAAATTAATGAAGTGTCGGTTGAGAATACTTTATGACGATTGAGTCATGTAAGTCAAAGCATAGTTCTGTTATCTCACATTTTTCAACTTTCTGACTAAAAGTATGATATGAAAAAGATAAATTAAAACGAAGGCATATAAGAACAAAGAGATAAAGCTAACGAATACCTAATGTCCGAATTTATCAACGAGAATCCAGTCGTTTTGGAAAACAATCAACTTCCAAGTAGGAAAGACGAAGGTCCAGAAAATTTTTTACTAAATAATATTGCCAACGAAGAAAGTTTACTCAGAAAAAAATTATTGTTCAAAATCGATCATTCAGTTCAATCACCAGCACTTCAAAATGTTGAACTACTGGATAGACTTCTAGAACTAGATTCGCCACCGGGTCTAACAAGCGATGAAGATAGTGATGAGGCAGAGGGAGGAAATGACGATGAATCGGTCGTGGGAAAAGCAGATCCGATCGATGCACAAGAGGTTTACGATTTAATCGCTCATATCACAGACCCAGAACATCCCATATCCTTAGGACAGCTATCGGTTGTCAATCTGGAGGATATTGAAGTTCACGATTCAGGTGATAAAAATGAAATGGCCGAAGTTATAGTCAGAATAACGCCGACTATTACACATTGTTCTCTTGCCACCTTAATTGGTCTAGGGATACGGGTTCGGTTGGATAGAGCGTTGACTCAAAGGTTCAGGATCACCATTTTACTGAAAAAGGGCAGTCATCAAAGTGAAAATCAAGTTAATAAGCAACTGAACGACAAAGAACGTGTGGCTGCCGCGTGCGAAAACGATCAACTGCTAAGTGTTGTATCTAAGATGCTAAATACATGCAAATAATGATATATAGTTCAATTTTGAAGGTTATTATAACATGTTGTACATAGAATCCTTTCATTTTAGTACCTTTTTTCCGGAACATCTTCCTTCCTATATGAAAATTGTTAGAAAATAATTGCGAAGTTTATGAATTGGAAAAAAATCAAGAGAAATTAAGGTATCTAAAGGTTTCTCTCAGCGAAATGGGTTACTTCGTACCACATCAGAAGCTTGAAAATTTGAAGCAATACAAGTATGTGTTCATTTGATGATTAAATAATTCTGTTAGCGCACACAACTAATCAGGCGTATTGTCGATAGATATCAAAGCGAAGACCATTCCATTGTTACTCACTATGTTCTAAAGCCATTTTGGAGGAAGTTTTCGAAGATTTTTCCGCTTTGGATGGCTCCCAACGTCGTAACATTACTAGGATTTTGCTTTATCATTATCAATGTGCTAACCGTTTTGTATTATGATCCTGGACTGGAACAAGAGACACCTCGTTGGACTTATTTTTCGTATGCGATCGGTTTATTCCTTTACCAAACATTTGATGCCTGTGATGGCATGCATGCTCGTAAAACTGGCCAATCAGGTCCCTTGGGGGAGTTGTTTGATCACTGTATCGATTCATTGAACACAACGCTGTCTTTGTTCCCCTTTTGCTCTGTCACCGGGATAGGATATGGCTATCTTTTTATTTTTAGTCAATTCGCAGTTTTAGCCAACTTTTACTTGAGTACCTGGGAAGAGTATCACACGCATATGCTTTTCTTGAGTGAGTTCTCCGGGCCAGTTGAAGGTATATTGATGATCTGTACGAGCT
The DNA here is from genome assembly GCA_030572985.1 of Zygotorulaspora danielsina. Lineage (NCBI taxonomy): Eukaryota > Fungi > Ascomycota > Saccharomycetes > Saccharomycetales > Saccharomycetaceae > Zygotorulaspora > Zygotorulaspora danielsina. The sequence continues at coordinate 690,718 of JAJMCL010000005.1, forward strand.
TCATTTTGGCAGGCTTTTTTGGTCCAGAAGTTGTGTGGCATACAAAAATTCTGAAATCTTCCTTGTTTGGAACGACTATCGAAATAGAAACTTTGGATCTCATGATTGTTTTCAGTGCTGTTGGTTTATTATTTAACGTATTATCTGCTAGAAATAATGTCATTGCGCATTACAAAAACCAAGATAGCACAAATTTTGAAGATAAACAATTGAAAGCTATGGAAGGGTTGATACCATTTGTGGTTTATTATGTTTCTGTGTTTACTGCCGTCACACTGGATTCAAACTTCATCAGTTTTCCATTTATCTATTCCATTGGACTAACAATGGCATTTGTAGTTGGTCGCATTATTACCGCACATTTAACCAAGCAATATTTCCCAATGATCAACCCTCCGATGCTAATCCCTTCGCTTCAAATTGTCCTCCGCTGCTTCGCTGTCGACATTTTGGGCTATTCCGAGACAGTAGTAGTAATGGCACTATCGTGGATGGGCCTAGGTCTCGCTCTAGGAATTCACATCATGTTCATCAACGATATTATTTATGATTTTACCGCTTATTTGGATATTTACGCACTATCCATTAAGCACCCAAAGGTGGCTTGAGAAATTTCATTGTTTTTCTGTCATTCCTATGCTATTGCTTGTCTTTCAATTATATATGTACAAGTTTATACACTTTCCTATTTGTGATATGATATTTCTTTGGCATGGCAAATTTTGGGAAAGAAAACATAGAAAGATTAAGTAGCTTTTCATAGTCATAGTCATTAGAATGGAAAGATGAGTCATAACAATAGCTTCAACTTACATCATTTAAGCTGCAGTGGGGCCTGGAGCGGCAACAGCAGCTCCATTATCACCTTGAGATAAAAGATCGCTTGCATCCTTTTGTAAATCAAAACTTTTCTCCATTTCGATTAATTGTTGCTCGCCCAAAATGGAAAGAGAAAGGGGTACTCCCAGCAACATAGCAGAAGTAGCTAATGCCCAAGTAACACTACCAGTCTTTGAGAATGCAACCCTCAAGAAATGTGTGGTAGAGCTTATAAATTTGGTAATTGTTTGTCTCTGCTTTGGAGGCACAATATCTTTCAAAGCTACTATCCTCTCCATTAATGACTCGTTCTCATCAAAATCATCCTCATAGTCACTGTCATATTCGTCATCCGATAAATCACCGGCTTTACCTTCTTCGAACGCAGACTGTACTTGTTCATCCTCAAAAGTGTTGGAACCTTCAATGATTTCTGTTAATTCGACCATTATTGTACGTAGATGTGCTCGCTAGGACTGTTTTAATAAATGCAACTAAGCCTAACGAAGACTTTAGCGCAGATCCTCTCTACTTTTGAATACATTGATTTATTGTGCAGTTTCACTATTCAGACTGGAATCAAAAATTTTCATGTTCGTTAGACATGATATAGCGAAAATGAGCGGGTAACATGGTTTGGATGGAACGGCAGGCAGAACAGGTCGTTTTGGGCGGCAACTACTTTATCTTAATATTTACTATACACTACAGAAGCTATTTTGAAGACTTTTTGGACTTGGATCTCTTTGCGAGCTTGACCTCTTCCTTGTATATGTCTTCAGCATGTTCAGTCGTTCGTTTCTTCCCTGTTTTGACACTAGCGACACCTTTGCTATTAACTGCCTTGTCCAAGGTTTTCTTCGATCGATTCCATTCTTCATTGTTTTCTTCGATAGCGTATTTATCCAGATTCAAGGAGTTGACCATTTCTTTTTGTTTTTCTTTCATGGATTTAATGGCTTCAGAGCCGGCTTCGTCCATGTCTTTGTCCATCTGGTCTAATGTGTCTCCCGCATCATATGATTTGATCTCAATACCATTCATTTCATCAAGTTGATCATCTTGAACAGCAGGCATGTCCTTCTCTATAGAATCCCTTTGTACCTGGCGGAAATATACGGCGATTTTCCTCATGACTTTTGCAAACATCGCTATCGTTTGGTTGGCCGGTAAATTCAATTCTTTGCTTATTTGATCTATACCTTTACGCTGTAAGCCAATAGCGAGCAGAATAGCACTTTGAACACTGGATAGATTTACCGAGTCACCCATTTTACCACTAAAATACAATAATGATAAAGATGGCAACATGTCAACAATCACATGGTAGTCCAACAGATTGTTTGAATAACTATCTAGTCTTTTCACATCGAAGGGCGAAAATGTATCATCAAGTTGTTCCTTGGTCAGCTCTTTTGTGTGAAATTGATTTCCTGTTATGAGGGCAGCTTTTTTGCTGCTCTCTATGACGCTTAACGAGTGAATTGAAGTGAATTTGTTGAAGTCATATGATAGCAAGGATAAAAATCTTTTATGAAAATCGCTTGCGAAACTATTCAGCCATGAAGACTCTCTTCCATCTAAAACACTAAGCATGACACAACTGTGCTCTCCGGTCAAGTCATTTGCGGTTTGACGAAGATAAACAGGAACAAAATTGTTGTTCTTCCAAAACTTTAGCAAAGGTTGTGTTAATCCATATGAAACACCTAGATAGTGTAGAAAATGTGGCGGTTGTTCAGAAAGTTTCAATAATAATGGAGGTAAAGTTTTAGCATCTCTTGATTTTATCTCATCTTTTAAAAGGTTTGATTTTGCTAACTGTTCGTCGCTAATCCTTTTCATTGAAAAGTTCTTTGGGCGCGATTCTTCTGACATGTCAGCAAATTTACCTTCAAAGTAGTCTCTTAAAAGTTGGATCGCACGAGATCCATATCCCATTGAGGCATAATCTGGATTGGTTGCAATTCTTACGATACGTGCGCCACTCATGCTTGCAAATTCCTCATCTTGAAACTGTTGGGAGACTAGCCAAGGAATCAAATCACCACCAGCTCTGTGCCCACGCGCTAAGGAGTTCCTGACACTATCTTTTGAAATCTCACCTTCTAAAGCGACTTGAATAACACATAGTGGATCAGGGATTCTGCCGCCACTATTAGGATCAATTGGCGGTAGTAGAACAAACAATTGATGAGCAGGTGCATCACTCATAAGTTGCAAATCATTCGGTGAGTTTTTGTAGTGTGACGATACATACAATGCCATCATCTTCTCCAAGAAAAGCTCCGAAACTGGATGATAGGAGAATAACGTGTCTCTGTTAACAATGAACAGATTACATTGAGACGGATGTGGAGTTCCCCTGGATGCAAATCGTGGATTCTTAATCAGAGTAACGTCAAGACATAACAATTTATTTAGCCATTTCTCAACTGGGTCTCCTGGACTATATCTAATCGGCTCATCTAGGACAATTTCACGCAATTGACGCCCGTTGGAAATACTGCCGCCATCTGATTTGTTATCTCTCGATATAATCGTTGTCTGAGAATCTTCACGACCTGTGGAATTAGCTTTACTACGTAATTGTTTTATCAGTTTCAAAGATAAGGACCTACCAGTACCTTCATATCCATTGATGGTTGATGCCATGAATATTAGATAAGGACCTAACAAATTTTTGACTATCTGTAAAGGAATAGCAGCAGCTTCATCAATTACGACTAACTCCGCTTGCCCTAAAACATGAAAGTCCTGGGGCATGAAGTATTGAATTGTTTGTCTATGATCTCTTTTGATATCAACTCTAACTATGGCTTTGTTAAAATCGGGATTAGTAGATTGAATGATATCATAGTCTAAATGTTCCTGATAGCCCAAAGCATCAAATCCTTTAAAAATAAACTCAAACAACGTTTTTAAATTTTCTGGTGATGGCGATGTAACAAAAATATTAGAATAACCATGTGACACTGCCGCAGCAATCGCAATACCTAAAGCGGCAGACTTACCACGACCTCTACCTGCAGTTAGTGCAACTGTTGTGTCTAGTTTCTTCTCCGATATAACATCAATGAAAGAAAGAACAGCATGCGCTTGGTTTACCGTTTTTGACAATCCGACTAAGGAACCTGCTGGCTGGACGTCTTCCAGGGATTCCTTTAGCTCTTTTAATTCTATGTTTTTTGGTGATAACTCCTCTTCATCCTTTGGCGGTAGAGGTTTTACGTTTTTGCCTCCAGATATTGGCAAAACGTTCAACTCGTCATCAACAACCAAGCAATTCTCGTTAGATCCCAAAGAAAGGATGAATCTCTCGTTAAATCTGGCAACAACATCTGTATGAGCCTCCGTACGGTATCTGGAATGGACATCCATAGTCATCGTATACAACTGCTTCAAAGAGGACATAGACTTCAATAGAATAACCACAATACCTCCACCTTCAACTGTCTCCACAGTTCTAGCAAGCAGATTAGGCGTTAAAGCTTCGAAATCCTGGAGAATACACATACCGTAAGTGTTTCCCAGTACTTTCTCCGTTTCTTTATAGTAGACATATCTGATATTTTGGTTGGAAATAAAACTCTCGAACGGGTCCTGATCATTTGCTTCTCTCGTACCTCTTTTGATCTCCTTCTTAATTTTCGCCTCCCTTTTCTTCCTATGTGAAGTGAAGCCCATTAGCTTCTTTTTGTAAGCCCAAAGAACTGATTTGTTCATCTTCAAATCAGAACTCATCATTAAATAATGCAAGTTGGGTAGCTGATTACGTGCTCTATCACCAACAATAACGAAAAACGATCTTTGTTTCGTTTGCGAGCCATTTCTGATCAACGCTGGTATCCTCGAATCAATTGCCTTTTTAACCATGGCGCCCGTGAGTTTTCAAATGTTCTGCCAAGTGACTTATTGCCCAGATCTTCTGGTGGGAATGGATGTTCAAATAATCTCATCTCATCTCATCTCATCTCAATATGCTTATACAATTTACAAACCATAAAATTTTTCATGTCATCCGGGTAATGGAGTAGTGTCCGGGGAACTTTCTCGGATCCTCCCGGACAACTCGTTTTCGGACAGTCCGAAATCCATCGGCGGTTAAGAGATCTGACACAAAACCCCTGAGCTTGCACGGCCTGTGGAAGCGTCAGGGTGTCACGCGACGCCTAGCTAGCAGCTTAGACTGACAGCACTAGGTGATAACCTCGAGTACTTTAGGCACAATGGTATGCCTGAAGACTATACTAATAGAAGTCTTAGTTCCCTTCCTCTTGCATTCAAGGAATATTATTAGTGGAAGAGGTTTCCAGTATATATTTGTCTGTCTTGGGGAATACCGTCACCACGCGCTGCGTCCTCTTCTGGGCGCCATTAAATCGATGAGAATAAATTAAAATTCAAATTAAATTAGATTCGTAATTTATAAACTTGGGAAAAACGATGGCAGACACAAAAAGATAATACCGATAGAAATTCTTGAAGTACGTTTAACATTTTTTCCAGTAAGTTACAACAGTAGCGGCTAGAACAATTCTAGGATAAGTATTGCCGCCTTTGACGTGCTGCTGTCTTGTAAGTTGTTTAGCTAAGACCAGTCTTCATAGCAGTTAAAAAACGTATTTATTGGTCTCCAATTTATAATACTTGGAGGGCAACCGTTGAAGAAGGACGAAAATCAGACGTCGAATTTCTTTTCTATATTCAGGGTTTGCAGGGAACCCTTGCCATATTAATTGTGACCATTTTTGATACCATGCCAAGGCACTTGAATACTGAAAGTCGTAAAGACTGGGCTAGAAAAGCTACTCATTTAGCGGAAGAAGAAGAAATTCAAGATCCGGTTATTCAAACGCATGTTAACGAAGATGGGACCACGTCAAATTATTTCGACAAGAGAAAGTTGAAAATTGCGCCAAGATCGACTCTACAGTTTAAAGTTGGGCCGCCTTTCGAGTTTATCGGTGACTATCACAGTGTTACAGAGGTCAACACTTGCCAGACATTGAAGTTCCAAATCATACCTCGAATAGATAGAGGTTTCGATTTTATAGATGAACAATGGGTCGGCTACAAAAGGAATTATTTTACGTTAGTGTCGTCATTTGAAACACCAGGGTGGGAGTTGAATGATTACCTAAAGAGCTCATTTCAAGTAAATATGAATTTTGGTCATCGATCAAAAAGTTTTAAAATCAAGTATTTTGCCATTAAAATTCAAGCAAGAAATGAAGAAGACTCCTCAAAGATTAACTTGGTTCAACACACTGCGAAGAGAGACAAGGGGCCTCAATTTAGTCCGGCAACATTTCCATTGGTTCCCTCCCCATTACCAAAACATCAGATTATAAGAGAGGCGTCCAATGTTAGAAACACAGTTAAGATGAAAAAATATGATTCGACATTTTTCTTTCATAGAAATGAAGAGGAACTGTCACAATATTCGGAAGATAGTTTGTTGAAAACGTACCCGAATGATTCCGTTCAAAAAGTTGCCCGTTATGAGAGAGTTCAATTTGCGTCTGCAGTAAATACAAAAAAACCAACACAACAAAGTAGGCAGTACAGACTACATGTTGTGTTAGGTGCTGTAATAAATTATGGAGATGATTTTCCTGAAATTTTTGACCATGAAAGTTCGGGAGGATTAAGTGAACAAGTATTGTTACTGGATGGTACAAGGGAGGGATTTGTTCCTTTACAAGAGGTGAGGACACCAGCTTTGGTCATAAGAGGAAGGTCTGCTTCGAATTACACAACTTGTCAAAGGGTTGCTGTCAGAAATAAGTCTTCATGTATTAGTGACACAGAGAGAAGGGAGTCCAGTAACTTTCCAAGCATGAGCTCCTCCTTGTCACCCTCTTTGGGAATAACGACGTTAACAACGCCTTCGAACGTCAAAAGTTGTAGACCGGCCAAGAGAAAATCTAATGTCATTGGAGCAGCGACGAGAACATCATCAATCTATAATGGGCAGGAAAATGAAAATGAAAATGAAAATGTCATTGTTAGGAAAAGTAAAAGAGTGGAGACTCTAGAAGAGATTGAAAAAAGCCTGAGAATGCCGTTGGCTATCAGATCTGAAAATGATGAGAATAAGCCCGACGTTTTAGTGCGTCCAACAATTATGTCAAGACATAACTCAATCGACCCTAGAGAGATTGAAATCAAACCGTCCCCAATTAAAAGAAATCATTGTCCTGCTCATGAATATAATGAAGATTTCGAAGAGGAAAATCATTTTGCAACCGGCTCTCTAGCATTAACAGCTACGTTAAGATCACAAAATTTGGTTCCTTTCAAGAAAAGAAGAACGAGTCACCATAGTCCAATTACAAGAAAATCTATCGCAAGTGAAGAAATGCCTTCTGTGCCGAATTCACCATCCGAATCTCCTCTTGAATCAAACGCTTCCACACCGGATAGATCAAAAAATAAGCGACAGATACGTATTAAGCTTTGTCCGCAAGACTCTAATAATTTATGTGAGTTCTCTGGTTCAGATTTGGATTCACTCTCGCTCTCGATATTGGGAGACTCATCATCCAATTATAACCATGTGACAAATATAGATAGTATTCATTCAGAGATAGATGCCGTACCAAGAACGTTTACCAGAGTGATAGGGGAGAATTCATTTACTAATCTCTATCTGCAAATGGAAAGGACGACGCAGACTCAAGAGAATTTCTTGACAAGTCAACAAGAAGAAAATTTGATGCCAGTTATCAATGCGTTGCCATCTCAAATGATGGATGTTGGAGATTTTTACGAGGAGCTTGGGTTTTATAGGTAATGATTTGGTTAATATTTTTATATATATGTGTGAAAAAAAGGTAACTTGCTCAAAAATGCGAATTCTGTGGATCGAACACAGGACCTCCAGATAACTTTTGACCGAAGTTCAAACTCTTCAGTCTGGCGCTCTCCCAACTGAGCTAAATCCGCTGCTAAGCTATTGAGGTGGGCCTTCGTAGACTCTGTATACATTCGCTATTTTTCACCACTCGGGCGAACTTGAATTAAATAGCTTGTTTCGATACTTATAGTTAGCTAAAAATAAGCAAACCAGAAGATAGTATACTGCCTGCTCTCAATCATCAGATATCTGACATATGTCTTCTGCAGACAAAAATGTCAAGAAAAGGCCGCTAAAGTTTGTTTCTGAGGGAGTAACAGATTTAGAGACCCAGAAAGTTCGTGAACAAATTGAGCAGTCGAAATTTGAAGCTGAGTGTAAAAGGAGAGAAAGAAAATCGCTACGGGAACAGCTCAGATCGAATGCGATCAACAAGCAGAAGGAATTTAACCAGTTGGTCAAGGAAAGAGATGACTTTAACAGAGTCAGTCAGGCAGAATTAGATTTCTTCCAGAAAATAAAAGATCAAGGGAGGCAAAAGGAGCAAGAACTGAACGAATATTTAGACCAAAGGGCCGCAGAATTCGAAATACGGAAACAAAAAACTAGTCCCAGTGGAGATCTACCCGCTGTGGGGAAGCTCAAAGGCCAAAAAACTAAGCTAAATGGCATAGTGAAAAACAATAAGACAAAACTAAAATTAAAAAAGAAATAGCCGAAACGCACCAATTATTGATTCTATTATATATTTAGTTTGGTATAAAACGAACATAATGAAAGACAGTTATCCTTTCCAATCCCGATGTTGCTGTGTCACTGTGAAATGCGAACTGCTTAGATCAACATAGCACCGACAGCAACTAGGCCAGCCAAAGCGGCACCACCGACTTGGTTAGCACCATTGGCGGTTTGTGTAGCAAAGGAAGAGGTAGTGCTGTTAGCAGATGATTGTGGAACAACAGTGGTAGCAGAGCTAGTAGCGCTGGCAGAACTGGCAGCTTCGCTGGTGGTGGAAGCAGCAGTGGCAGTGGTGGAGCTAGCAGCTTGGATTTGACCGTCACCGATTTGGGAGATGGCAGAAGAAGCGATAGCAACAGAAGCGGAAGCGACAGTTAGAGCGATGACGGAGAATTGCATTTTTGATTGATTGTAAACGACTGGTCTGGTAATTAACTCTTGAGTTGATTGATTATGTGAGAAGGGAAGAAACAAATGCGAAGGCTAACTCTCCTTGAAGTCATAGCACTCCTTTATATATGACAAAAGTTGTGGACTTGCCGCCACAGAAGACCAAGACACGGCCGAGGCATCTTTTGGAGACCTGGGCATAGAGCCCCGGTACATCGCTGACGAGCTGTTTACCATTACCAAGAGTCGCCAGTTCACTAACACATTCTCGCGCTATTGTTCGCGTTGTTACTAAATTAGATCTTTGGCCAAGATCTGGAACCTTCAAGAGCCGGCTTGCTTTTTCATGCAGAGCTTCAAGGCCGAAAATGTACAATCCCAAACCATCAAAACGCGAGCCGACGTGAATGGACAGTTGTTGTTGCCATGCAGGGTTGAGAGGTTTTTTCACAAGGTGCTGCGACACTATCTAGGATATGCATAAGCTGCTTTTGGTTACTGCGCTGCAAGTAGGCCTATAGTCAGTTGGCCCTTGTCTGGATTTGACCAGGTACAGGAGTTGGCGTTGTTGTCTCCCGGGACTAGGCGACTTATTGGGGAAACCACAGCTTAATGCATAGACCACGGTTCCCAAATTAGAACTGAGTTCTAGGTGCCGCAAATTGCGACTGTATCTCTATCTGTGCGATGCAGCGGGATTCTGACGTGCTTCACGAGGCACGGAGGTTCAACAGTGGAATCTCGAGGCGTTGCTAGGTGCCACGAATGGCACATAATAGTTGCTTTCACAGCTGAAACAACAGTGATGTTTGAGGCGCGCTGTAGAAATGGTAATGTGTGAATGTTTTATGTCAAAGACACCGAGCATTTCCCTGAATATGCTGGCTAGCACAAGAGTGTATCTGGCTTTCGGACCCTAGAGTTGGCCGGGCTGTCGAATTCTTGAAATCGTAACTAGCTCTGCTGGGCTTGAATTCCTGCTCTTTGTGTCTACGGGTGGTGGACAGTGGGCCGAGCGCAGCACGACACACAAACTGCCCTATACCAACTGGCAGCGGTGGAAATCGATTTGAAAAATTGTAAATAAACTTAAAATACGTAATTCTAATCATAAAGTTGCAACATACTTCACGTTCGCGTTTTTACCCTCCTTAATACCCTCCAAAAGCGCGGGAACCTTGTTTAGGCCACGGAAGGTCTCGATTGCCATATGGTGAAGCTCGCCACTGTTTATCTTGGGCCCAATAAAGTGCAAGAAGTCAATCATGGCTTGTCTGTCGCCTGGGCTTGCTGGGAACGTCACATCGCCGAAGGGAACTTCCTCACCACCCACCAGGTACAACAATGCACCATCGACCTTGACGTTAGGATTCCTCTCCTCTGGTTTGATGATCTTCTCACTCATAACCGTCAACTGCAATAGAGTGGTTGGAGCGTGTTTTGAACCCAGCTTGTAAACCTCAGTGAAGCTTTCAGGTGCGGAGACAGCATCAATCAATTGAGGCAAATGGTCGTACTTCTTTTTGATCTGCTCGATGACATCTGAGTCGTGATAATCATATAACTCATCGGCCCCGTAGTGTTTCAACAGTTTCTCGTGCTTCCTTGATGCGACAACAATGATTTTGGTGTAGCCGTGCATTTTCTTGGCCAATTGGATCAAAAAGTGGCCCACAGCTGTGGCTCCGCCCCATATCAATAGTGGGAAATCATGTTGGGGAGCAGTTGGTTCCCATTTATTCTTCAAGCCGAGATGATGTGTCAGCACTAGACCTGCAGTGTACATAGAAACAGGCAATGAGGCTGCGGCTTCAATGGTATTCACTGTGCCCGCCGGGATGTGTTCTTTGCCGCTAAGTTTAGCACCTTTGGGGACCTTCAATGCCAATTTGCTGTCAAGAGCAGAATATTCAGCGAAACCACCATTATTTGGGTATTTAACTGAAGCCCCATGAACAAGACCGAAAACGTGGTCACCAACTTCAAACCCTTTCACGTTCGGTCCTAGTTTGACGATTTCACCTGCTACATCACAGCCACAAATCGCCCCCTGTGGGCCGATCTTGTAGGTTGCATGTTTCCAGTCAGTAGGGTTACCTGCTGCTGCCTCCACACGGACTAAGAAAGAACCATCGCGGATTGGTGGCAAGGGCACATCCTTTTCGACAACCACCTCGGTGCCCTTGATAACGACCGCGGTCATGGAATTTGGTACAGCGATATTTTTTACAGAGCTTGAAAACGACATCTTTCTATGCTGATTGACTGATCTTTTCTCGGGAGCAGTAACACAGTAGTGATATTATTTTAGCTTGAATGCCGCTGCGAGTACAATATTGGTATTATTTGCACTTTATATAGCACTATAGATATAACGCTTACTAATATTTGCACTTTATATATCACTATGAATATAACGCTTACTAATATTTGCGTATTCCGACGCCCTTAAATTGTTTTTGCAACATTTAGAGTGGACAGGATGCAGGACAGAGGTGAAATCTCTAGCTGTTAATGCTATATGATCAAATGGGACAATTCGCAAGAGAGTTAGGACTTCATAACTTCATGGCAAAGCGACATAAGCTGTTACTGTTTGCTCTACGAAGCAGTGCTAGCCGCTCCAATTGCGACAATTACTACAATTACTTACACCCATGTCTCTAACTTAAGGGGACGAGAGAGCACTTACTAGACAGGTCTTCGATCGCAAGGGGACCAATTGGCTAATCCAGAAGACCTTATGGGCCGCTCTGCACCCCTCGTAATAACAATCCTAGTCTTCACCACTTGATTAACAGTCGCGTTACTTCACTGTTACCCTGTTTTCCTACGCTATCGAAGCGAGCAATACGACGACGATAAAGTTTTTAGCTGAAAGCGTGGTCAGTGTAATAGATAACTAGTGTCGAATGCAGTCTATTGTTTGACACGCTGTGTATCAACAATTCTACTGCTAAAAATGTCTGAAACAATTGAAGGAAACGTAAAGGTCGACAGATTGACCCCAGGTGATGGTAAGACGTTCCCAAAGAACGGGGACTTAGTTACCATTCACTACATAGGAACTTTGGAAAATGGCCAAAAGTTCGACTCTTCCGTTGACAGAGGTTCTCCTTTTCAATGTAACATTGGTGTTGGTCAGGTTATCAAGGGCTGGGATGCGGCAATTCCAAAGCTGTCTGTAGGTGAAAAGGCAAGATTGACGATTCCTGGGCCATACGCCTACGGGCCTCGTGGTTTCCCTGGTTTGATTCCACCAAATGCTACCTTGGTCTTTGACGTCGAGTTATTGAAGGTTAACTAGATCAGTATATAATTTCTATTATTGTTTAGCGTTCGTACGTGATGAATACAATCGCATTACTTTCTATTGCGCAGCCTACTTGATACCCTTCTGCTAGTGCGTTTTGTTCCTGTACCGACAGAAGAATTGGCCTCCGTGTTAGCCTCCGCGTTGGCTTCCGTGTTGGTCTCCGTATTCTCCTCCTGGTTGTCTTCCAGGTTGGCCTCTATTTCAACTTCTCCGCGAGGCTCCGAGTTATTTTCTACCTGCTGTTCGTTATTTTCATGTACGCTTGGGCGTGATTGCTCTATAGCCCTTTTTTTCCTTTTTGGAGATATCTCAGCAGACGCAGGTGTTACCGTTGATGAATGCCTGGTCCTCTTAGCTAGTGGCTGGTCGTTAGATGCTGGCTGTGTGGGGTTTGAATGTACCTTTGCATCTGTTTCCTCAGATTTTTGTTCGGTATTAGTATTATCGCGCGTGCTCCGGTCGGCTTCATCTTGACGCTCAGATAATGAGTGATCCTCCGACACTGTTTTTGTTTTCAAGACTGCATTATTCTCTTCTTGATTGGCACTAGCGGCATTTTGCTTTTTATCTTCGCTCTCGTTCTTGGGAACTGAATCGTTTTCATCGTCAGAGCTTTTCAGGTGATTCTCTTTCTGCTCTGGTTCCTGCTTTTGTTTTTGCTGCAGATGCTGATCTTCAAGCTGATCTTCCTCCACCTTCAAATTTTCATCTTGATTTTCCTTCTCTTGGCCCACTACAACTGCTCCCCCTTCTATGTCTTTGGTTTTTTGCTCGTTGTTCTCGTTATCATCATTATCATCGTTCGAGTATTCGTCACTGGGTCCGGTGTCGCTGCTTTGGTCGCTCTTGTCCCTATCCGCGCCAACTCTTGAGGATCTGCGCAGTCTTGTCGACCTTCTGGTACGCGCAGAATTCAGTGCTGCTGCTTCACCCGTATTTATTTCGGAGAATCCTCCTTGCTCCTCTTGATAGGTTTGGTTCTTTGATTTCCTATCCTCATTGGTCTCTTCTGCTACGCCGTCCTTGGCATTATCCAGAATCAATTCCCCATACTCATCCCAGGTCAATTCGAAGTCTCTCTGATGTGTCATACTATATCTTCGCACAAGCATAATCTCATTCTTATCGCCTGTCGGTGTAGGAAGCTTTAATTCCTGATACTCTAATCTATCCATAGCTTCCAAATCATAGTACAGTTTCAATTTTTCCCAGATATCCGTGGTAGTAAAAACCTTGCGTATCTTCAGACTATCTTTCTGTAGCAACGTTACCGGGTATACTTCTGGGTGGTTCATTCTATCCACTATACACATCATATGAAAGTGCTTGTGAATTCCAGCGGGCTTAAACTCGGCGACCCACCGAAAAAGTCGTATTTCATCGATAATGCTCCATTCGATAGCCATTGCACAGTCTAAGAACCGCCTTATGAGGCGGTATACGGATCTGGTTGTTCAAAAATTCACCTTGATCAGTCCGTGGTCTATATCAATCCTATCATAACATACAAGTGATGAAACGTCGCGAATGATGTTTCGCAAATTTTTCAGAATAAGAGATATCTAGCTCTAGGTAGAAAAGGTTGCGAGCGCACACGCTAAACTATTGAGAATTTAGAGACAGCACTGTGGTCTGTATCGCGACGTTTCGACCATTCGGTAGATTAAACGAACTAGGAAGATGCCAAGGAAGGCTTTTCTGCTGAAGTCGTTGACAAGGGGTCGCGTACGCACCTCTTTCAACAAATACAATCTGTTCAACATGTACAAGAAAGGTCAGGTGGATTTCAGATCGAAAACCTTATACCAGCAAAAATGGACAGCAAAGCAGGAAACTAGAGCCTACCATGGCGAGCATTTGACCGAAAAAAGATGGCAATGCGTTTTTAACCCAAAGCTGGACTCCGTGGCTCAGTTAGATGCTTCTCTGCGTGGCAGTAGTACCGACGAGACACCTTTCCTATCTCAGACATATGCTGCTTTAGAGAAAAGGTTGGATTTTGTCGTTTTCAGGGCTATGTTTGCATCTTCAGTAAGACAAGCACGTCAATTTATTCTTCACGGGAACGTTTTTGTGAATGGCATTAAGATTGCACACCCAGGATACACTCTTAAAGCAGGTGACCTGTTCCATGTGAAACCTGAGAAAGTGATGCAAGCACTAGGGGCACGCAAACCGAGTTTGGAAGAAGCTCTCAAAGTTGACAAGACACAAATCGTTCTGTGGAATAAATATGTAAAGCAGGCAAAGGAAAATCCACGCGAAGTATGGAATTCGAAAATGGCAAAGTTACGTGAAATGCCGGATACAAACCCAAAAAAACAGCAGTTTTTGGAGTTCCTCAACCAATACAATAAAACGGTGGAAGCTCAAGAAATTGAAGAAACTCGTTCTTGTACTCCAAAAAATATATTAGCACGTATTATTAAAGTGCAGCTTGATACGGGCAAAGATATTGAGTCACTGGCAGTCAATGATTTTGAGGCAGTAGTTGAAAAGAATCCTAAGTTAGCTAAGAAAGCCTTTGACTGCTATCAAGAATTTGTCAAATCTGGCGAATTGGCATTGGACAAGATAAAAGGCAAGAGTTATGAGCAAGTCTCAGCTTTGGCTGATAGCTTGTTATCCATAAGCGAAGACATGAAAAGAAGAATGTCTAACAACGCAAAGACTGCCATTAGATCTGGTAAACAGCACCTATCGGAATTGGCAAAGCTCTATAGCACTAGTATAAGAGAAAGTTTTGAATCAAAAAAAGGGGATCAGACAGCAGTTGATATTCCATATGATGAGACAAGGTTTTCTAAATTGAGTTATCATGGTGCTATAAATCCGAAATCCTTAGTAGAAGATGAAAGGCTGGCAAATGACAGTATAAAACTACCATGGCAAAAGCACTTATATGGTCGCCAAGATCCTGATAAACCATATTTTACACCGTGGAAGCCAAGACCATTTCTTGCACCTTTTGCTATTTTGCCACATCATCTGGAAATATCCTTCAAGACCTGTCATGCGGTGTACTTGAGAGATCCCGTTGCTCGTCCTGGGCATTCTGAAGTCATTTCTCCATTTGGCTTGCCGGTTCACGAACGCGCATACATGTACTATGTTAGAAGAGGTAAATGAGCTTACTTTAAAGCATTTTCGGATACATATTAATATATCATCTATGCATAGACTATCCATACTGTAAATAGAGAGAAAGATTCTTTTTCAGCCAGCATGCTCAAACACGCCACTTTTCAATTTTCCATCAGAGAAGCTATGCTTGAGCTGTTCCGGCACGGGGAACTCAACGAAATCACCATCTTCCCCAACTGGGTAATTGACATTGATAGCTGTTGAGCAGGATGTATAAAGTTCAGTGCTCAATGAATCTTTTGAGAGATAAATATTGCCACCATCGCATTTATCAAGTGTTACTTGAGGTAGAGCATTCTCAACTTGAATTCCGAATTTCACACATTTGATCAATTCGATACCAGAAATACTGGAATCCAAGACGATACTTGTAGAATGAGTTTCATTCATCGATACAGCATTCGCTTTACCATTAATTTTAACCAAAACATTTGAACAATTACCAATGAAAATGGATTCATCCTTTTGGACTTCAATAACGATTGGCTCCGTTTCGCTTTCGTAATTCTCCACAAACCACTTGCTGCCAAGCAATTCTTTTCTTGGAGGCTTCTTCGTTTTCAAAGTAGTTGGTTTCTTAGGCTTAGGTGGAGGAGCCTTATCGGAGACAATAGACGATGCGCGCAATTCAGGATTCTTATGTGTCTGCTGCGATTTGTCGATTTTTTTAAGACCCTTAGTAATGTCCTCGCCCTGATTCAATTGAGCAAACACAGCATCCAGGCCTTCAGATTGCTTTGTTTCATCATTCTTTACTTCGAATACAGCAGCTGGTGGTGGAGGAGGGGGTGGTGGAGGTGCACCATTCCCAGAGGTCTCAGAAGAACCAGTTGGAGGAGCTGGAGGTGTCCCTCTACCTGGTATAGTTTTTGAAGCAACTTCGGCAAATTCTGGACCATCTGCTTTCCAAGATACGCCAGTGGTGTGAAATTGTTTGACGTAAGCCTTTGTTTCATCAAAGACTGAGAGAAAATTTTTGACCCATTCAACAGCCGCGGGATTGGAACCTTTGAATTCCTTCAAGATTCTATTAGTCCAAAATTGGGCAGCATCTTTGAAGTTTGATATTAGAGACACAGGAGTAGAGTCAGCTATCCATGAGAAAAGAGGAGCACCTTCGGCTACAGCGTTCAAAAAAGGGAAATATTCGTTCTGCCTATTGCTATCCTTAAGATCGTTGATCGCAACAAGGCTTTGATTTATGGGAGATAAAGCTTCCATGAATGCTTTTGAGCTAAAATCTGGCTTTTTGCTTTGAATCGCGATCTTTAAAAACTGTAATTGACGTGTGTACGCATCCCTGAAGCATTCCACGACCTGAGAAACTATTGGGGAGATCTGTCCTGAAATCTCAACCAGGGGATTGACGTGGTCCTTGATCAAGGCTTCAAATTCCAAAATGCTCTTAGGTTCTTCGGCAAGCACGTCCAACTTCGAACTTGAAACGGAATTGGATGGAGAAGAAGAAACATTTTTAGCCTCGTTCAAGGATAATACATCGTTGGTAGACCCAGAATGCGATACAGTGGCTGCAGCCATCTTGGATTCAATGTATCCTTCCTGGTAGATAGTAACATCTTCCAGTCTTGCAGTGGCATCTTCGAGCCTTTTCAGCAGCTTGACCAGGTTATAACTTTGCATGTTAAACTTGTCAGACATCTTGATTAGTGAGCTCTTGATGAAAAGGCTAAAGAATAAATCCCAGTTGTTCGATCTTGAACCTATCTACTGTCTTCAGTATGGCGATCGAAATCCCCTATTGTGTAATATTGACGATCAGATTTAAAAATTAAAGCGGCATTGAAGAAATGGACGCGAACTGAATCTAGGCAGAAAAATAATTAAAGTGGAAACTCAATCATAAACTAGACATTGTGGGGTGGCGCTACTTCTTCACAAGGCATAAGACCGGCGAAATGGGAACAACTCGTCGAAAGATCTTGAAGCAAAACAAGGGCAAGAGTCTTATAGGCAGAATAACACCTAACGACAGAGGTAAAACGAACCTGAAACCGGACAGAAAGGAGGGATATACAGTGGTTAATGGCAAATTAGTGAGTGCAAATGACGTCGGTGTGTTATTGAGGCAGGCAACTACTAAAGTAGAAACCCGTAAGCTCGCAAAGTTGAGAAATGGGAACAAATTTGCAAAGAATGATTCTAAAACAAACGATCATCCTCAAAGAGGGGGCTCTGCAAAAAAAGCACACCAGCCTAAGAGGATTAATTTAAAACCTAGAAACCATCCGGTCGGCAAGTTTGAGAATAAATTGGTCATTTCTACCGAAAATGATGTTTCCAATAAGGTTCTGCTTTTTCAAAATCTAGCGCTTGGTGTTAACCAGGAGAGCTTAAAAACTGTCTTGCAACAGCTATCCGATGCGCGCATTGCCAAGGTTAGAGTCAAGGATTTACCATCAGGATCTGCTACTGCAAACGTCTGGCTATCGAATCCACGTACACAAGAGCTGGAAAGAGTACGGAGACTGTTTCATGGCGCTCTCGTCGACGGAAGAACTATCAGCGTCCTAACAGTTGCAGAAAATAGTCAAAAACTTTCCTATTAAGTTGATTCAGTTGTAATAATTAATTAGAATTATAGTATATATAAAAACCTTTTCATTTGTCATGCGATCGTAGTTTAAGTTGTCCCATTTTTTTGATTAGTTCTATCTTCGTAGCACGTTTGCTCATTGATCCTGTAGCAAGAGAGACATATTCCAATGTAGCGGCATGGCCTTGTAAGTTATTGTATGTATCTTTTTGCACATTCATCAACCATTCTTCTTCCGTTGTACTTTCTGTGCCTATGCCTATGTACTTTTGTTTCAACACAAGGTATTGCTGATGTTGTCTCCTCCTGTCAGACTGAATCGAAATTGATGGAGTTCCCGATCATTTTGTTAGTGAAAATCTCTTGAAATGGGATATCGTAGATATAAGGTACATACCATCTTGTGCGTTGTTTTACCGATTGTTTCGGTTTTTGCTGATGGCTTTGGATAATTTTCACTTTTGATAATACAAGGAAAACTTGAAACTTCACCACTTTAAACAACGGTTTCCATAAGAGAGGCGGACAAAAGGGAGGGATAAATTTATCAGGTGAAACTACGCTGCAATGGCTCAGTCGTTAAGTAGTAGCCTTGATGAACTTTCAAAGAAGCAAAAATTGCTAATTCCAGAGAGAAAAATCTTTACGACAGAGTTTATTGGACAATGGGCTGCGAAGAGTCAAGAGCTTTGTTCTCAATTTAAACAATTAGAGAGTAACGATGAGAGGGAAAAATGGCTTAGAGATATCTTCCATGAACTATTGGATATTATGAATGAACAAGTACCGTCTCAGATTATTCAGATGCCCAATGTTTCCAAGCTAATCGAGGATCTAATTTCGGGTGGAAGTAAAGGTCTAACTAGCCAAGAAGTGGCATCGATGGTGGGTAAAATGTTCGTTTCTGTCACACATCAATCTCCTCATATTGATGATAATAAATTAGTTGCTCTAGCTCGAATCACGAGTTCGCTGCAGAAGGAGCTGTTCAAGTTTAGCAGAATCTCTACGAAATTGTTGAATAATGAGCAAAAAGTGTTACTCAAACATCTGTTAAAAAAGTCGAAATATGAGTTAAAGAAATTTAACCTAATAGGCGAATGCACCGGAGGATATTCCCAGTTGTTGATGCTTTTGGTTACCGCATATAACGATGTTGATAAAATGCAAAAGATTCCATATTATTTGAAACAGCTCTATCATATCAGTGGAAAGTATTCTTTGGATCCTATGCGAACACTTGATATTGTGCTTCAAGTTTCATCCGATTACATCACTGAACATTACATGTTTCTTATTGGTTTACTAAAACGTTCAGCTTATTGGCCCCATGGTAACCCTGCTAACAGTGATGGCTATGATAGCTTAGACCTTGGTGGAAACATGATGGCGTCTAGTATAATAGTTTTCAATCTAGCTAGGGATTCTGCTTGTAATGATCTAAAATACCTGGATATGGTCTGCATTTTGATTAAATATGGCTTTGTGAATTTCATATCAATATGGGACAATGTAGGACCCGATAATGAGAGCCTGCAGAAACTTTTTACGCAATTTGAAGAAGATTTGGAGGCAGAATCTATGAAGGGTGCTTCAAACCCATTAGCAATGGCAGCAGCTCTGGCTTCTGGAGAAGAGAATGAGAGTAAATTGAAAACTGATGAAAAAGACTCTGAATTGCAATTAGCGGATGGTATGGAAGGTTCACCTCCAAGTGATCAGAGCAGCTCGATGCACAAGGGCAGTTCTAGTGAAATTCTTATTGGTAAAGGTAAAGCTCAAATCCTCGAAAGATTGCTGGCGCATGGCTGTACAGTTCCTGCTTTTTACGTTCTAAACCTGTGGCCAAAATTTGTTCAGCTTAAAGGTCCTATTCCAATATTTATATCCAGAATATTCGGACATATGATAAGACCACTTTACCAATATATGGTCTTTTCTGCCCCTCATAGCCTGGGAAGTGCCCTTTTGAATACTCGAGTAGAAAATGGTCTTATATCTCACAAAGTTAGGCTAATTGAAGAAATAAAGACACATAATCCTTTCACGTCTCTTGACCTGCACACCCGGTCGACTTTCTATTTCCAGGAGTGGTCAGAGAGCTTAGCAGAAATCCACTCTGTCGACGATTTATTCAAAAAGTCGCATGAGATTTTATCCATATTGGGCACTTGCATAGCGAAAAATCCAAAATTAGTCACTGAAATCTGTCGAATTGGCATTGCAGATATTCATGAAAACCCTGAAGTCACAGATAAATGGATTGATTATACTAGAAAATTCATATTTCCCGCAATACCGTCCCTTGGGACAAATCCAACGGTTGCGACAGAAATTTATTGCTTGATGAAAGTCTTCCCATTTGAGAAGAGGTATTTTGTGTATAATGAAATGCTTACAAAACTCTCACAGGATGATGTTCCAATTAAGTTGGCCTTTAATAAATCTGCGCGCCAAGCAAAAGGGATGCTGAAGGCCTTGAGCGTTGACAATATCGAGCAGGAATCGAGGAGACTTGCAAAACTAGCATCGACGAACCCACTGGCAGTATTGATTCCCGCTGTAAAGCAGATTGAAAACTATGACAAAGTATCAGAGCTTGTTGTGTTTTCTGCCAAATACTTCAACGATTTCGCTTATGATGTCTTGCAGTATGTTCTCCTGCTTCGTTTAACTAATGGCAATACTGCGGTTCAATCTGATGGTGTAAACCAAGCAATGTGGGTCCAACGCTTGTCTGTATTCATTGCAGACCTGGCTAAAAACTGTAGAAAGATGGACATCAACAATATCATTACATATATTGTTAAGACTCTCCATCAAGGCAATATAATAGCTATATCATTAATGAGAGAATTGATTACTAAGGTTGGAGGTATAAGGGACTTAAATGAGGTCAACCTAAAGCAATTAAAAATGTTGAATTCGGGGGAGCCGCTCAGAAGAGTGGCTCGCAAGCTGATATTCGACTCCAGAGATGAAAACAATAAACTCGCTGCGAAAATTTTGGATCTTTTTTCGAAGCAAAACTCAGTATCAGAAGTTATTTTATTACTTTACAGGTTAAACCTTCAAGCAAACTCTCAAGAATCTCACTACAAAATTTTATCTTCGAGGTGTGACGAAATGAATACCTTACTATGGGCCTTCATTGAATTGGTTAAGCATTGCTTCAAAGCGCAGAATTTTCGTAGAAATGTTTTACCATTTGATAGTCTCAATAATGAATATCACGTATCAACGCCCTGGGTTTTCCACATTTGGAGGGATTATATAGAGGAAGAAAGCCTAAAAGGAGACAATTACGGCAGCGAAATGCTGCAAAACGCGACTTTCGAAGAAGTGGATTTTGCGAAGATGTCCAAAGAATTATTCTTAACTTTTTGGAAACTCACATTATATGATATCCAATTCGACAAAAACCTTTATGAGGAGCGAAGAATTTATTATGAGGAAGAGAGGGCAGCCGCATCGTCTGCAAGAACGAAAAATGAGTTCTCGAATAACCTAAAGGAGGTTTTAGGTAGTTGTCTCTCACATCAAAAGATTTTCAATCAAAATGCAAATATGTTCAAAGACCGTGCCCCCACATGGAAAAAGAGCTTCTCTGATAACGGAAGCTTGCCATTTTTCCAGCACTGCATAATTCCGAGAGTGCTTTTCTCTCCTGCAGATGCTCTGTATTCAGCCTTTTTTCTAAAAACTTTCGATATTACTTATTTGCTATCGATTTTTGGCAATTTTGTACACTCAGAGGTACTCGGTACTCTTTTATTCTGCTGTACCCGCATGGAAGCTGGAAATCTGGGTATTTTCTACAGAGAACTGCTCGGCAGTCTGGAGGATTTAAGGGATGCCGGCCAATTAGATGAAACTCAACGTCGTCAACTTTATCAATTGCATTGTATTATTAACAAACAGCTAATTGAAACCATCTGCAACAAGAATTATATGTCAATCAGAAACGGAATTGAGTTTATGAAGCATTTATCACTCGTTTTTCCAGTTGTTGATTCCCAAATTGAGTTGGTCTGTGTAGCACTAGAAGAAAACTTGGAAACAGAACAAAGAGAGGACATAAAGCTACCTAGTAATGCATTGTTGGGCCATTTAAAAGCAAGGTTGAAGAAGTCTATGAAACTACATGACTATTGTAATCTGAATGAGGCCGAAAAAGAAGATCAGGGAATCTTCGAATCAGAGCTTGATGAGATCAAACAATATGAACTTCTCTTATCAAATGAAAAAAAACAGGCAGAACTTAGAAAAAAACTTGAGCTGAACAAAAAACAAAGGGAAGAATCTGAAAAAGCTAAGCAAGAATCTGGTGGCGTCAAAAGTTTTAAAAGCTCACCCATAAGTGCCATTCCGAAAGGACCTCTCTCAGACAGAACAGTTAAACAAGCAAATGATAATCTACCTTCAGTTGAAACAATATCTAAGTTCATCGATGAAATTTGTACTCATTTGAAAAGTGATAGAATAGACAAGGTGCTTACCTCTGTAAAAAATGGATCTGAAGGCCGTCAGTTAAGAGATCTATTGAAAGTGTATATGCCAATCCATGATTTGCGAAACTCTCTTTATGAAATACTGGAGAGGTATTTCCGTTCATCCTACCCAACCAATAATGCCGATGTCGATAGGGAAATCGAAAGCTTAAAGAAAGCGGTCGAATACATTACTCGTGACGGTATTAAGAGATGCTATGATGATAGTTCAGCGGTAGGTAATGAAGGAAGGAAAAGAGGTAGTAGATATAACTCCTCCGTAGCAGACAAATCCGGAGAACCCCAACTAAAAAACATACCTTCAAAGAGCAATAAAACTGCTGAAACCGTTCCCAAGGCATCCAGTAGACAATACTCTATAAGATCTTTTGACCGTGACACAAACAAGTTGAATACTTCTAGTAGATTTTCCACAAATAACAAAAGGAGTGGCGATAGCAGAGAACAGACGGCTGAGGAGCAGAGAAGGAAACCATATTACACTAATCGTCAGAATAGAGTTAATTACGAAGAAAGAAATAAAAATCATGAAGAAGAGGATAGAGTTTCAAAGGCTTTCGATAAGAGTGTCCTTTCCATTCCATCAGCGCCTCGTGCTCTAGCCTTCCCTGATAGACCTTCTTCAGCCAAAAGAGATAGTAGGCCCATGGACAGAAAGCCAACGTCATCGAATTCTTATAGGAATAATGGGTCACAGAGCAGTGGTAACCGTAGGACGCAAGATCATCCAGAAACAGAAGAGAGACCATTTAAAAAAATTAAAACGGATGAAAAACGTTACGATTTCAGTAGACAGGTCGATAAAACTTCGGTAGTTCCTCCGGCGGAGCAACGCGATCGGTCGAGATATAATAAGGACCTAAAGAATCAGCGACTTCCTCAGGGTCCAAAGAGCTCTGGAGAGCCAAGCAGTAGATACCAGAGGTGAATTTAATATTCTACTGCTACTATGACGACCTTTGTATATGTGTATAACTTTAAAAAGCTCTATCATGTGATCTAAGTCTAAAAATGAAAGGAAGCGTTGCAAATGTTTAACGCGCCTTAAGTAAACCGCTCTCGTAATGATGCATAAAATAGAACAGAAAAGAAAGTAACATAAAGCCCTATGGCGACCGAAGTGTGGAATGGTAATCAGGGAATTCTGTCCGTATACGTTAGCAAAGCTAAGGACCTACCGAATTTGAATAAGTTGGATAAGCAGAATGTTATGCTCCGGTTGCGTATCGCCCATATGACTAGAGAGAGTGATGTTTTGCTAAGGGCTGGGCAAAATCCAGTGTTTAATCATCTTGAGAAATATGAGATCACTCCCGAAGTCAGGCCATTTATGCAAGTTGAAGCCTATTGCGATAGAAAGAAGAAGCCTCCAATTTTGATTGGCAGATGTGAAATAGATCTATTGAATGGGATAAGAGCGGATCCGAGGGAAGGCTACTGTAACTGGTATGAGTTGAAACGTGAAAGAAATGAATTTGCAGGGACAATTTTCATTGAATTATCTTTTACACCAAGTGTACCGCGATCGCAGAGAGAAAGACGCAACGATAACATTGAAAAGCTAGATGCTTCAATGGTTCGTCGACCAGTACCGCCACTACCTGGTGAGAGCTATGAATCGGATTATGAACCGACATCTGAGTCCGCGGGTTCATATATGCATGCTTCGGCAATGCGAGATGTTACACCTAGAGTAGAGAACTATAGAGAGTCGTCTCCTGATTTACCGATTTCGTTACCGCCTCTAGGCGAGTACGCTAGTAACTTTGATTCCTCCGTTGATACAAACGGAACTTCTGCTTCTCAAGAGACTAACATTACGACAACTTCGGATACAAGATTTCATTTTGCCAACTTGAAAAAGTTGAAAGAAAAGATTAACGTCTTCAAAAATGCGAACAGCTCAATCAACAATCATGGTCACCACTCAGATACTCCGGTTGATATTGAAGCTTTGCAGAAAGCCATTGGGGTAACGTCTTTAGACGATGATGAGAGCGATGACGACCAGAGAAAGGAACAGGAATACCATGGCGATCGTCGAGCTTCGCACGTTCGAGAGGCCAATAATCGACCTTCGTTGCCTCCACTTCCTGTAAAGTATGATCTCAGATCAGAGCAATCACCAGGTAGGACCCCCGTATCTCCACTTGCTAAATCGTACAAGGTACCCTCTTCTCCTGACCGCCGGGGGTCCTCATCGCCGCAGCTACCACCATTGCCCACCAGCTCTAATACGAGAGAGGGATCGCCATCATATAGAAGGCGTCCTCCACCTACTGCCCTATAAAAGGTATTACTATAAATGACAATGCATTTTTACTTTTGTCATTTTTTCCAGCCAACGCGCTAAGAGGCAGATCTAAGTTCCGGCGGCGCAGCAGCGCACTAATTCCTAGAGCCAAATATTTTGGATTAAAGGCAACTTAAATTAGAGCTGACCTCACAAGACCGTAGCTTTTCATGAACAAATTACAAGGTATACTGGTTTTGTTGCCCAAAGAATTAAGATCTTCGAGAACCCTCTCTCAGGATATTTACTTTGTCATGAAACTGGGTAAAGAATGCGTTCGATTCAAGGAACTCTCAGGTGACATAATATTTGAATTGAAAGCGGAAGACATTAATTCACCACTAGAGGTTTTTATGTTTCAAAGAAGAGCTCCCACAAGAGGTCATTGCATTGGACGACGAAGGGATTTAATCGCCCGCGCCTCAAACTATATTTTTGAAACACCCTGCACATACCGTAGGAACACTTTAGCTCAATGGCAATCATATGAAATAGCGTTTACGTCTGGAAAAGCATATCTTGTCTTCGACATCGAGTATTATCCTCAAAAGCCATTACTTCCTATAAAAGACCCGTCTGACACTCGGAAACTGACAGACAAGCGTGAATCTGATCTAAATGGCCAAAATAATTTAGATGCGTCACCCGCAGCAACTCAATCTCTGACTAGGCATTCGACCAATTCCGAAGATAATGGTACAAGAAAGCGAGATGCATTCAAGATCCCATTGATTTCGCATCTGATGAGGAATTCCTCACGGGAGAAGCCGCAGAGAATAGACAATGTAAATACCACTGATACGGTTTTTTATGATTTGCAAAAGATGGGAAACGAGCAAAACACATTTGTTGGGTATGAACATGCATCGTCTTCTACCCAAATGGTCTCAACAGCTCCAGTGAATTCCGAGGAGGTATATAAATTTATCAAAACTAATCAATATAAGCCAGTTACAAATGAGCAATTATCACTAGATGTATCACCCCAAGAATATTTTCAATCTGTCAAAAATAGAGTGAAATATGATCAGAACATGAATTTTTTGAGTATGTTTTCGTCAGATAACGTAATGCTTACAGGATATTTAGGCGCTGGTAAGTGGGATAATAAGGTTAGATCAGAAGCTTTTATGAATTGGTATTTGAGAGACGATACTGGGCCCATACCGCCACCACAACTGCCTCCTAAATGCCCAATGGGTATGTTGTGGGAAGAATACTATTTAATAAACAAAGATCTTTACCTTCATGATATCTTAAAATGAAATATATATTTATAAATGCTAGTGTACATATAAAGGTCAAAAACAGGCCAAGTTAGAAGGCAGGTTCTTCACCCATATCTTCATCCCCATAATCATCGTCATCGCCATCGTCGAAGTATTTCTCGGCATTGTAATCGTCGTCATCATCCTCGTCTTCGAAATCGTCATCGCCTGGATCATCTTCTTTCTTCCCATCTTCACGGTTTTCATCATTGTTGTCTTCATCTTCTGCCAATTCCTTTAGCTTTTCTAGCATTGAAAGTTCATCTGATGGTCCACCTCCCGTAAAGATGTTGTCCGTATTATCAAACCTCGAAATGTTTAATAGCTTCTTTTTGTTGATTCCCATGACATTATATAATTCCTTAGGAAAAATCTCAAGATGGTAGGGATGTTCATCAATGGAGGTACCTATATTGCGCTTTTTAAGATATTTATCCGAGTATCGTTCAATCCCATCATTTTTTCCCTCCTCATCAATCAAAGTATGCTTTTTCTTACTGCTGTCTTTTTTCTCAACGACCAAGGACATCGATCCGGTGTAGAACGGACCATCTCTGATGGTCTTTCCAAAGTTGATATATGTCACTGCCAATGATCTCTCCCTGGGTGTTATAGGGTTATTAACAGGCAATGGTATACTTGGATATTCCGTAGTTTCATTCGAATTTATGTCCTCATATCCCAGCCCGAAGGGCAGATTTTTCAGGAAACTGTTCCCACTGCTGCCACCTTTACGAAAGCTCATGCCATCAACACCGCAGCTATGATCCAATACCTTTGGTCAGTTCAATATTTGATGTTGTTTGACTTTCCTGATCAGTTTTCATTTTTTTTTTTACGCCGCGATGAGATCAAATGATGGTGGGAGAGTCGCAAATATTAGGCTGTAATTTTGTATTTTTTCCTCACAAGATGAGAAGCAATATTTCTTCTACATTAGCCATTATTGATCTCCATCAAATTTTTATAGATAATTTATAATGTCCTATAGGCTTTGAATTGAAATGAAAACCGTTCTTGCCACAACCACTACGTTTCATTAAAGTTTCCAGCCGGAAAACTTCCATCTTAAATGAGTTAAATGCTGCTATCAAGCTAATTTTTATACTTGCCTATCATAAATTATTTTCAATATATCTAAATATGTGGTTTATTTCTGATCAAGGTGAGCTGAAAGTTCGTTTGATTAATCCTCCAAAAGATCTTCAATATCGTCCAAATCGTCCTGTCCTTCCACTTGCTGACTTTGCGCACGCTCAACCATCTTTGTGAACACCTCTTCCTGCTTCTTGACCCTTTGTCTGGTCTTATTTCCCCAGCCGAACTGTGTAGTGGTACTTTGTTCCTCCTCAGGGAGATCAATCAGGTTTTTACCCTTGTTTTCACTAAGGTCTCTCTCATCGTCACGAACATGTGCCTGTAGCTTTCTCTTGGCAAGTTCTCTTTGAGCGAAGTTTCTTATTAAGATGTATCCACCGATTATAATCACCAATCTTAGACCCTTCTTTGCATCGAAATCTGCGAAAGTTTCATATATGTTGTTACGAACTCTATCTACTAACTCCATCTCGTAATTGCAGCCCAGTTCCACAAAACAATGCTATGCGCTTATAATCTGAGAGATGTTGGTGACACTGTGAAATTAACCGTTTTTCATCTTTGAAAATGAGAAATGTTGACAAATCCTCACGACAAAAAAAACAAATGCATGATGTGCATTAGCGTAAAATGTGCAAAACTAGACATTCGTATTTAAATATGTGTATAGATATTGTCATACCTCATCATCCGTTTCATCTGCGGAGTCTATATCAATTGTGAAGGGCGTATATAGTGGGCTTGTCTCCACGTTAGTCGGCTTGATGAAACCGCCGTAATTTGGCAACACTGGACCAAAATACGAGTGGTTCTTGCAAGAGCCGTTATTTCTCCCTGTAGGTTCATCAAATTCTATACCACACCATATATCATTAGGATTTATCTCGGGAATTAGTCCAATGTATCGGAGCCAGCCTCTTCTTTCAGGCTGACCTGCCGATTTTACGCGACACCTTTGGTTAATCTCCAGCTTTTTCAAATATTCTTGCCCTAGTTTCCTATCTGATTCAACTTTTTTCTGATGCTCTGGATTAAACCTGCCCAATTGGTTCTGTTTCTTCCAATTCAAGACTGTGTCCTCTCTCTTAACGTATTCTGACTCTGGAAGTTGGTACGCATCCACGTTCTGGCTGTGAGCCAATTGTGTGGCAATTGATTCGGAGTTGGTATCCTCGACCACAATTCGTTCGAGTGTTTTGTACTGAAGAATCGGAGTCATGTGAGGTTTCTTGACAGCATCTGTAACCATGTTTTGCTCCTTGCCTTCGGTTTCAAATATAAGTCGCATATCCTGCGGCAGAATTCCTGTGATTGGATATAGCTTGTCACATAACTGTGCCATGGTTATACCTGCTGGAAAGTCCTTTATCGTAGAACATAATTCGGACACAATGAGAACCTGCACCATAGTCGAAAGCGGCTATTTATTTATCTGCCTTCGCGTATTTTACACTAGTTGCACTTCGCAGGTGTTTTTTTTTTTTCATTTATGTGCTATTCAGAAAGTTTAACAAAAAAGTACCAGAAACAAGTGAAAGAAACAACAGAAAATCCGTTTAAAAACGCCATCAATAGTTCGAAATGAGTGATTCTGTATGTTTTAATGATACAAAGTAGATTTTCAGAGCCTGTTTACTAACCATTTCCGCTCCCGCCGTGTAGACCCAACGAGAACCGCAACCGCAAGCACAAGCACAACCTCAACAAAGAAAGAAGTTCGAAGGTCCAAAGAGAGAAGCCATTTTGAATCTGGCCAAATATAAAGACAGCCTCGTACGTGTAAAGCTTATGGGGGGTAGGCTAGTCACAGGGGTCCTTAAAGGCTATGACCAACTTATGAATCTTGTCCTTGACGAAACTGTAGAGTATCTGAGGGATCCTGAAGATCCATCTGTTATTCTGAAGGACAAGAAGAGGAACCTGGGACTGATTGTCATAAGAGGTACAGTATTGCTGTCGTTAAGCCCATGTGAAGGTTCGGAAGTAATCTACGTTCAAGAATCAGAATAAAGCTCGCACTTTCGGGGCCTTGTATTTAGTGTATGGTACGTAAAATTAAATCAATGCTCCTCTAATTTTTTCTGAAACAAACTGACTTCCGGGAGACGCCAGGTACCGTCATATTTCATCAATAGATACTGTTTGATCGTCGTAGATAATATATGCTCCCACTTCGCCATTATCAGTCTCTTCAGCAAAGATACATTATCGTGAAATTTTAATTCCGACGGCGATGTTCGGCGATATGAGGCGAGGTGCGTGACGAAAATTCTCCACCAACGCTCATCGCAGTATAAAGGAATATCATATCAATCATGATCCATTTATTATTCAGAACTTTCTCATTTCTAAATGATTTGTTAAATATTGTCGATTGAACAGCGAGATGTCTGAACCATTCAAGAATGTGTACCTTCTACCCCAGACAAACCAATTAACTGGTTTGTACACTATCATCAGAGATAAGAAGACCACAAGACCGAATTTCATCTTTTATGCTGACAGAATCATTAGATTACTAGTTGAGGAAGGTTTGAATCACTTACCCGTTCAATCTATGTCAGTTGAAACTGAAACTGGTGAGGAATATGAAGGATGCTCTTTTATGGGTAAAATATGTGGTGTCTCGATCGTAAGAGCTGGTGAATCGATGGAACAAGGACTGAGAGATTGTTGTAGATCAGTTAGAATTGGTAAAATCCTTATTCAAAGAGATGAAGAAACCGCGCAGCCAAAATTATTTTTCGAAAAATTGCCAGAGGATATTGCAAATAGATACGTTTTCCTTCTGGACCCAATGCTTGCAACCGGTGGTAGTGCCATGATGGCCACTGATGTTTTGATAAAAAGGGGCGTTAAACCGGAACGGATTTATTTTCTGAATTTAATCTGTAGTAAAGAAGGTATCGATAACTACCACTCCTCATTTCCTAATGTCAAGATAGTAACAGGTGCTATTGATAAGGGTTTAGACGCGAACAAATATTTGGTACCAGGTCTGGGTGATTTTGGTGACAGATATTATTGTATTTAAGAAAGTTAAGCTCAGTATTTGATGGACTTGACTTTTCATGTAACTTATATGAATAAGTTGTAATGAGAATGATAAATAGTAGTAAGTTTAATCTGGAAATAAAAACAAGGATTATTTTACAATTTATTTGATTACACCATTCATGAGGCCTTCAAAACCCCTCTGACCCATTAAACCCACTGAATGAGGTTAGTAAAAATATGTTATAATATTTTTTTTTTGAGATCTCATTGCAGTGGTTCCATGCTGAAGTTAGTCGCCCATCAATGCAAGATCCACTCATATAGAAGTTGTCAGCACCTGATCCATCAAACATATGCGCGAATGCGTCCTGTAAAATTGTTAGCTTTAGTTCTTCAACCGATCCGTATTCTTTGTTAATATATTCTAGTAATAGTTCATTATCCTTAACGAGCTCATTAATATTTAGTAGTGTTTGGTCGAACGGAATTAATATGCTTGGAACTTGGGTGTACTTATCTAGGAAGAATAATGCGTTGGGGACAGCATCATCACCCAAATGAACCACCGAAGAGCCAATCCAGGTTTGTGTCTTCGAACGGCATTCTGAAATTATTCTGTGCATTTCTCTATAGATGGTCGGACAAGGCTTTATACGATTTAGACCATGCCCTGTGGATGCAAGCTTATATTGAGCACCATCAAATAAATCTGTATCAGCCATATACCATAGACGAACCATTTCTCTTTGAATAATGGACCAAAGAGTCAAAGACTGTTGAACATAATGCCACTGTTTTTCATGATCATGAGTTAAACGCGCACCATTTCTTCCGTAATGAATACCAATTGAATATTTTTCGGCAATTGCAGGTTGGCGAAATAATTCCAATCTTTCCAACATTCTCATAATCGGTTTTCTGTTGATGTTAATGTAGGCATTATAATCGCCAATTGAGTATAGGACTTGTCTGATGTCTTCCTTTGAATAATATTGGCTACCATAGCGCGAAGCTAGAAGCTCTATCGCAGACTCTTTTTGTTTAATCAATCTGACGATCTGAGCTCTAGTTTTACCGACAGGTGAAATACTTGATGTTGCTATGAGCACCTGCTTGTCCTTAAAAATGCCTAGCGCTTTACCGTTATCCTCAGTTTTGGAACTTAAGAACGAAAATACAGTCTTGATGGGTTTATAAAAATGGAATTCCATGTGATCTTCAATTTGTGGCAATCTTGAATCCATCACCATATAACAAAGTTTACCATATGTATCTCTCATTCTTTCAGGGTTCATAATCTTATAACGTCTCCCAATTTCAAAAATATCTTGAAACCATTTATCATTATCACTGAAATTTTTCATCTCTAAAAGCTTTTGGCCTACTTTCATATTTGATGCAACCACTAATCCAGACAAAACCGAGCACATCTCTTTCAATTGCTCCACAATTCTCTTTGCCTTTGATTTATACGACAAAATATCAACTCTATCAGTATATTCAGAAACTTGTAAAGCTGCTTCAAGCAGTCTGAGTAATTGCCTTTCTTCAGATGTTAGTCGCATCGGTATATAAGTGATGTTTCTGTTGAGAATTGACAAAAGTTTATTATCGATATCTTGAGGTTTGCTGTCGTCGACATCTATCGCTGCTTCTTCATTCGCAGATGATTTGTCAAAAGCGTTGATCTCATCTTGCTTCAATTTTTGTTCCTCTTCCTTATATAATAGTTCGCTAGAAGAAGGATGCTCTCTGCTTTCATTTGATTTGACATTGACGTACTCATGATCGCGTCTCTTACCACCTCTATGGATCATTTCAAAGCACACTTGACAAAACTGTTCCTCGCAATCATTACAAATAGTCGCAGTCTTCATATCCTTACATTCATTACACATATTGGGGTCATGTTCCTCTTCATTATCTTGTTCTTCTGTTTCATTCAATCCAATGTCTTCGCCATCCTCACTATCCTCCACGTACTCTGAATCCAAAATTTCTTTCAGTGACCTCTTGGAATTACTCATTTACTATGATTGTAACTCGGGATGGATGAAGCAATAATTTTTTTGACGTTATCAGCTAAGGCAGCTTTCCAATTCGAATACTTGCAATTTTCGCTTTTTGCCTTTCAAAGTTGTGTTTTTCACGTAATTTTTCAAAGCTTTCAAACTCAAACTAACTGTACAGAACACAAAAATTCGAAGAATTTGACAAACGTTCGCCAAGTAGATTTCAAGTCTATCAAGCTTAAACTGTCAGAACATTTGTGAATTTTTTTTAAACATCATTAGAAGTTGATAGTACGATAACTTCAAGATTTCATGACAGCTTTCCACTATTTTTAAGCCGCCTCGTTTAATTTACGCTTCTATTTACAACAAATTTTGTTCCCGCAAGTAGTCCCTTTATCTTTGAGGCTATCAGAATCAGCTGCCCAGATTTCAACCTGCTTCATTGCAGCAACGGCTCCTTCTGCTTTTCCTTTTTGACTAGTCAATTGGTATAGCGATCGTTATGAAAACTGACGGCGTATACGTAAATATAACTAAAACAGTGATACAGTATTTGGCACTAATATATGTTGCAGCTATTGTGGTACTTCGGGTTATACCGGTAGATTCTACGATTAACGGAGAGTCTGACCGTATTTTTCGCCACTGGGAGCGCAGCGACATCCATGATGAAACAGCTGTTGCAAAGCCGGTCATTTCAGAGCTCGAGTTCGATGTCGATACTACGAATCCCTTTCAAACTTCAAGATTGATAGCTTTCGTGGCTCTTTGTTTCACTTTCGTACTGCCATTTTGCCTCTAATAAGGACCTTCATTATCACTCTCCGAGTTGAATCAACTTTTAATGAAAGTTTTTGAGGATTCCATCCACCGAATTGAATGAAAGCAATTGCAATCCTTATTGAAATTTTCTATCGTAAGCATCTGAAAATGGTATACTTTTTTAGTGATGTTTGTTATTAAAGAACCCCATCATGATAAAAACGGACGTTCTTTACATTGACACTCAAATTGCCTGTACCAATTGTAATCAGAGGTAAGCAACCCCACGAATCATATCATATTCAAGGGCTTCACAATTGTTTTATTCACTTTCAGGATTTTGTCATAAGGTCAGGTTACTCATTGCAATTACCCGATTTGGTAATTACATGTTAAATTAATGAAACGAAGAAACGGTCAATTATCAGGATGATCTGCGATGCTGCCAGTCAAATTGTGGCACTAAACAATTTCTCAAATGCTTTATGCCTTGTATTTCCCGACTGAACATTAGGTTTGTATTGTTTTTGAGCACACTGCTTCAAGAACGTTTCTTGGAAGTTATCTTATAACGTAGCATAAATTTCGAATGAAAAACGTATAAAAACAACTGATCAAACCATTCAAGTTTGAAGTTTGGCTCATACTTTTGTTATTAGAAGAAGGCATCAGACATCGAAAGAATCACTTCAATCTCTCCATTCAAACTTCAACCCAATCAAAAATGCTTCCAACTACCGCCCAAGCTACCAAGAAAGACAACTCCTCCGAAAAAAAAGATAATTTCATGTTGGGTTCATTCTATTGCCCAGTCTGTGTTATTTCTTAACTCAGTCAAACATTTATATTTTTTCGACCACAAGGCTGGCTTCTGAGACACATTTGACTTTATTTCCCGATATCATTGTGTTTCTGGAAAATCCAGCATTTGCTACGTTTGGTTTTTGTTCTTTACAAGTTCGGATTTATTAGTGGTTGTTATTAAAACTCTATTGAATTATTTTCAAATTTGGCCCCTTTTGTTGACTTTACGATTTATAATCTATTAGAATATTTTATTTCATGTTTTGTGTTTATATTTTAATATCGATTTAAGAAAATTTAAAAAACTCCGGAAAAAAACATTGCATGATTTAGAATGTGTATCTCAATTCAGTGTCATAAATAAAAAAAGATACTTACAAAAAATATATGTTTTCGAGAGATATAATATCAACTCAGCCGAGGGCTTTTTGAAGAGCATGCTACGGTAATCAATCAAAATACTTGCCGTAGTTAACGCCAAGAATCGAGCATTTTAGCACCGGCTTTCCAAAATCCTGTCGGTCCAACCACGAATAGCTTTGTGTAGTGATTTTTGGTCTGTTTGTAATCCACATTTTCCCACGAAGCATTGTTGTTTAAATTTCCTCGTCCCTGTAATAGTGAATAACTCCCTATTGCAATTGGTGCATTTATCGTTTCATATGCGGGCGCCCTACATGGACGACACACAAGTTTTCCTACCCATCGATGGCCTTCAGACAACGGTTTAATACATCTTAGTGAATCTCTAATATAGCGTCTTCGAGACATCTGTTTAATGGGTGGCGTCCATTTAACTTCATCGCTGCCATATGGCGTACTTGACAACGCACTAGTCGTAGAGGAGGCTCGATTCCTATAATTTATTCTGGTTTCCATAGTATATACGTAATCATCATCACTATCATGAAAAATGCCTTCATCAACATATATTGATCTACCTTGATCAAAACTAGAGTTTGCAGGATTTACATCATCAGTTTCCTCGTCATCTTCGTCATCGTCATCATCTTCATCATCATCTTCGTTATCATCATCGTCTTCTCCCTCCTCTTCATCGATACCAGGCGCTATACTTCCTGTTACAACACAACTTTGTACTGGAGTGGCCGAGGAATTTTCAGCCTCTTCGGCCTCTTCAGCTTCGTTATGCTCACGAACAACCTCTCTAAACTCTTCCAACTCCTTATGGTTAACATGAGACCTCCTTAGCTGAGGATGAACCATTTCAGGTTTTAGACAACCATCAGCTGGTGTGCTCGGTAATGAAATGGATTGCGGATGTAGTAGTTTAAAATCATCTAGATTAGGTGGCGGAATTTCAATTTTTGTTGGAGGATCTATTGGTACGCTGTTACTTAATTGCGATTCCGAATTCTCTTCCAACTCTCTATCCAATGATACATATTCATCGTCAGGTAAAGACCTGGTTCTCATCACGTTTTTATTATTATCTTCTTCCTCATCTTCTATAACAGAGTTCAATCCGCTTTGTTGCCTGTGGAGTTTATCAACGGCGGCTTTACTGGGCGAACTTAACCTCTCAACATTCTTTGGCCTGAACAGACCTTTTAATTTGGATTTGAAAGATGCCGGCCGTGCATGCGAATCGCTTAACGAATTTGCTCTACCTGATTTTGCTGAAAACGGACCTTTACCAATTTCTGTGGGTTTATTAGAGGTTTGTGATTTCTTAAATATTTGCAGATGTCCGGAGCTTGAACTTCTTATCGGTTTCCTAGGAGGAGATGGATTTCGAGAAGAGCTGTTTCGCGAAGGAGGTGCCGTAAGTATACCTAACTGTAGAAGGCCAGTTGAATTCGATCTTTGGTGTCTCTCTGAAGTATTGGAAGATGAAAATAAACTATCGACATTCTTTCTTCTGCGGCGTCTTCTTCTGCGCGGCACAATCCGATAATTTGGGTATTCTCTCAGAGTCAAATCCAATGAAAGTCCGATACCAACTTGTAAATGCATTGTCCACATTATCATGTCATCGACATGAGCAAAGTTTATAAGGAACTGTTCTGACTCACAACGCATCCTCAGAACAAAAGTTCTCTTAGTGTAATCTGTAGGGACTCCAAGTTTGGCAAACTGTAAGGAGTAACTTTTTATAATCCGATCGTTAGCCAAATACTTTTTTTTATTTTTCTTCAAGTTGAAAGTAATACGTTCCTGATCTGCTTTATTGAACTGATATGCATTTTTTGCTGGTAATGAAAGAAAATGAGAATGATGATTTTGGTTCATATCACCATTCGAGTAGTGCTTTATGGTTGCAGTGAGACTCTCGTCGATCCGGTAGAAATTTAATTGCGTAGAATTGATCTCCATGAGGCAATTTCTCCAATTTCTAGATGGAGAAGTCTCATATGGTGAAAGCCACTCCATCTTGACTGAAACAACGGTAACTTCGTCGATGGCCGCCGAATATGCCGGTGGAACCTCATTAGGTGAACAAAAAGTCTCATATATTGGGAAACGAATTCTCCTATTCGGATTGATCAATTTATATGAAGGGGGTGAGGCAGGTGATGGATCCACACATCTATAAAAATCATTGCCCTCATCTGGGAAGACCTTCGGTACCTTTTCACTTTCGTCATCTTCTTGCAGAACACTAGCAATATTAGGAGCGCATTCGACGAAAGAGCTTGAATTTCGACTGGAAATGAAATGATGATGAGGTTCTGTACTATTGTTACTAGAAGAAGTGATCTCTTCTCCCATTGAGTTCGAAGAACTCGAGCCAGTAGATTTCAGTCTATCTATCTCTGTTGAGTGATGCTTCTCATTAACGTCGACACAGGGGGACATTGAAGAAAGGACTGAACAAACTTCACGATCTCTTACAGCTCCAGTGGACTAGCGCAATTACAAAGTGAAACTAGAATAATGGTTCACGGTTGGCTATACACCATTAATGGTCTCTTTCGCAAAAGTTATCCAGCCGTTTAATTTCGGGCAGCTTTTTGCAATAAAATCGCCAAGTCGAGAATGCTCTGGAAATCGCAAGCGTAAAATGAATAATATGAAATATTCGGCTTTGGTATTAAAATGCCCACTTTGCTTGACGAAACTATTGAACGATGTTGATCTACGCGATACCCAGTCTTACCTTTGAGCAGGGCTGTCTTCTCCTTTTTGAAGTTAAACTTCCTTCCTAATTTGGTAGCGCGCAGTTCCGTCCAGGCTCCTTTTCCGACAACATCTTAAATAGGCATGAAAAGTATACTAATGATGAAGGCAGGTGACTACATACATAAACACCGCTATTTATCGCTATATACTGCATATCGTTGAAAAATTAACTTTAGTGTTAGGCTAGACCTCGCAGAGAACCACTTCGAAGCTGCCAGCTGGCGAGTGGTTCATTTGTCGTCTCAGTGCTGATGTAGTAACTTTTCTTTGCAATCCCATAGAGACTAAAACACGGCTGGTAGAGTTGTAGAAGATTCAAGACTAGCAGCGACCATTCTTTGCACATTTTTGTACCTTCTTACTATAGTAACGAAAAGACATATAGAAAAAAAAAAACTGGCCATTGTGAGGTAAATAGTTCCCCCTACGCCGTATGCCAAATATATGGATATCGAAGCAGTTTTCACCAGAAATTCATACACCTGAAGTATGCTATTTTGAAACCAGTCCCGCTGCATTTGATTTAACAGGAGCCTCTTAAATATAGGCCACGAGTAGTATAAGACCACATTATGAAATTTGTACAATAAGCTGTGGCTTATATCCTTGAGCAGGAATGCATCATTTAAAGTTGTGAAATTTGTAGCTGAATGCCAATAGAGCATGATGTCCCACACAAAGTCATTATTGGATAGTGTCATTGAACTAAATCCAAAGCGTAAAAAGTTGTATAATGAAAAAGGGAAAAGCAATAGCATGAATGCGTAATCCAGTACAAGTAAATGTCTTATGAATGTCCTTAGGTAAGGTCTTCTATGCACAAATAGTGGCTCTCTTCTTCCATCGATGCCATTACGATCAGCATTCGTACCATTCTGGCCTGATCCGTTATTTCGGTTGATGTTTCCGGCTGTCGCATTGGCTGAAGAAGCCCGTTCAGTTCTTGTAATTGAGACCCTGTTCCTCCTATTGTGTTCCACTTCGTTCTCAATAGTCTCTATCATGCCATTAAGTGCCTCTCTAATTGCCTCACTTTCATCTTGAGGTGGTGTTTGAGCACTAGTATTTTGACCCCTTCTCTCTCTCAAAAATTCCTCGTACAAATAATCATCATATTGGTCAGCATCAGTGTCGTCTAAATGCCCGTCTATGATCATTGAAGATCTTGAGCCGGCTAACTGTAGAAAGGACGATATTCCATTTTCTTATTATAGTATTTTTTAAAGCGATATGGTCTCCCCAGATTTGTTTTAAGTGAATATGCTAGAGACGGGAAAATAGTCGCATCAACAGAACTATGAAACTTCTTTCACCGTTGTTTGGGTTGTCACTGCTCATAGGTACCACATTGGGAAACACTGAATCGAAACAACTGAAGACAGAATTGAATGCATACCCACAGTGCTCATACAATGTATCATCATACCGTATCTCTCTCAAGAATACCAACTACGCCAAAGAAACATTTGATATTCCCTTATATCCATCTGAGGACTCATACTCCAAATGGACTTTAATTGATATAAATGATATACAGGGAGGAGAGTCATATTTGGTCAAAATATCCTGGTCAGCGCTCTATCCAGTTTCTATTGAACATGATATCATCACAAAGATAGACAGCAGCACATATAATGAGATCAGCACAACCTTTGATAGCGATATCGGCAGTTGCAATAAGCACTACATCCGAGTACTCCTGAGGAATGATTCTTATCCTATATTAAACCACTCTACCAAGATTCCTGTAAACTTTATCGTGGTAAATACAAAACTGGGTATACCAGTGGACCTGTTCGGTATCCTCATATACATTATTGCAATGATGATTGGAATCGGAATCTTGGATAGAAAAATTGGCCTCTACAGAATGCTAACGAATTGATATGTTTCTTTTCTTTTAAAAACCTTTATGTAAAGTTCTATAAATCGGGGTCTAATATGAAGGAACAAAAGTACCTTACAGCTGCATAAATTTCTTTGCCAGCGGGGACAATATGCTTTGAGGGTAACAAAAAACCTTTATTACCTGTATCTCTTAGCTTCAACTGAAATGCCCAAAATGCTCTATGATGATACATGAAATCTAAGGCCGAACCGGAACCCATCCCTGGGATAATATCCGAGCCTCGATCTTTGCACGAAGGCTCAACTTTATAATATTTACCAGATTTATTACGAATAGCCTTTGCCAAGCCATAGGAAAGTTCCAGTAAATTCTCAAAGTCCCTCGGACGTGCCTCGCAGGAATAAGCGTAAGGATACAATATTTCTTGTGAATATGAATGGAAATCTAAAAAGCCATGTATCTTATAGTCGCCTTTTGTTATGTTCAGATAATGATTGAAGGATGATGCCTCAACAGCCTCAAATGGTTTCTCTCCACTATATTCTTCACTACATGGGAACTCATCAGTAGGTTCCCAATGGAAATCAAAGGAATGATCAATATCAATACCGGGGCAACCCGGCATTATAGTTTCTTGACGATTTTTGCGCCATAACCTGTCATGCATCCATGTATGAACATATCCATCAGGATTGAAAACTGGAATGATCAGGAAATCAAGGCTATCCAAATAGTATGTTTCCTTTTTGGAAACGCCATACCTGGTTAAAAGTTGATAAATAGTCCAGCAGACTGAGCTAACACTAATCCACTCACGTGAATGAATACCTCCTGTAATTATGATAGTCTTCTTATCAGGATTCAATTCTAAATTGTTAGTCGATATATGTAATGCCTTCAATTCTCTGCCCTCGTAGGTTTCGCCCACGAGCTCAATAGTAACCAATTCCGGATAACTACGTTCTAGCAGGTCCAGCCAGGTATATATTGTATCCAAATCTCTGTATTCATGAAAGAAAAAATCCGCAGAAGTTGAAGCATCAAAAGAGGCCTGCTCTACCCTAGCCACCTGATTTGGAGAACC
Source organism: Zygotorulaspora danielsina (assembly GCA_030572985.1). NCBI lineage: Eukaryota > Fungi > Ascomycota > Saccharomycetes > Saccharomycetales > Saccharomycetaceae > Zygotorulaspora > Zygotorulaspora danielsina. The sequence goes on from JAJMCL010000005.1 coordinate 730,366, forward strand.
GTGACTAGGAAAAGTATCACGGATAGCCTCATTCAAGTCATGAATTACAATCTCACAGCCTTTAAACTCTCCAACATTATTAGGTACCCTGACATCAATAAAATCGGAATTTCTAGTCCAAATATCAAAATCTTTCGTCACCGGTCTCACGATATCCTGGATGATATTACTACATTCTGAAGTATGAAACCTGCACACTTGGTATCCCGAGAAATCGCGAATGCCACTTGTCAATACTAAGCTGGGCAATACCAGGACGGACGCCAGTACTTGAATAGTCAACGCCCACATGGTACACGGCTCTTTTGATCCACCTTAAAAAAGAATCAAAAAACTGAGACCACCTTTAGATCAGAATCTGAAGTCTCAGAACTAATGCAAACTTTCTGAATACCGCTTAAGATCAACTGTGAGTACCCATTTAAACCTCACCAGCACCAAAAGCACGATATCTGTTTAAAGGGTCTTTCAGTTTTAATTAAAACGGCTTGATTTTCAGACCGGGTAACTCTACATTTGCTCCCCAATTAATAGATCTACTTGAACAGGCTTGGACTTTTACACTTAAATATATAGTTTTAACTAGTGGATAGGACCACTTCTGTGATTTTTCATTCTCACAGAAATTAACTTGAAGGTTTTAGAGCACTAGTGTGTGTCAAGTGTATTTGTGTGATCGTGTGATTTAATATGAGCGATATATCTCCAACCAATAGCAGCGAGAATCTAAATAAAGCGGCCCAAGAGCAGAATGTGGATTTGTCAAAGCTAACAGCCCAGGAGCTGAAGCTTTACAAAATGTATGGTAGGCTTCCTTCAAAAAAAGATTTATTCAAACACAAGATGCATGAGAGGAAATATTTTGATAGTGGCGACTATGCACTACGTAAGGCAGGGGTCATCGAAAGTGAAACTACAAGCAACAATAATCTTCCGGTCACGAACCCAAGCGGGTTACGAGAATCAATAATACGGAGAAGAATGAGTAGCAGTGCTGGAGACTCAGTTTCAAGAAAGGGGAGCATCTCGAGTGGACCGCCACCGAGGTCACCCAATAAATAAATGTATATGGCTATTAGAAATATATAAAATCTATATTTTTATAACGATGTTATAAAAAATCGTTCATTGGGGAAAACACTAGGAGAATAAATATCTGCCAACCTTACCGAAAAACAACAACCCCAAGAAATAGAAATCCATAAAATACAGTAACTGTGACTTGTCGGTAACGTCTCTATAGCAGGTGGCACATGTGATAAGCCCTAGAGATGAGCAACCAAGGAACATGGATGACGTACCATCAAAGAACAACCAGATGATGATGTTCAGAAGCCCCCACGCGCCTGCTGCTTGCAACGAGGAGTTCCATTCAATTCTTCTAATACCGAAGGTGACACCCAGCATTGCATTTGCGCTTTTCAATATTGAGATCCACGAGTTGCGAGTGCTCTTAATGTTGAAGATGTAATCCATTAAGGGAATAGCTAAGCCGAATAAAATACCTTCCATGGCATAGGTAGCCCAGTCTGGAAGCATGCCACCAGTCAGCAGCTTAGAAACTTCAACTCCAAAAAGCAAAGGTCTTGATGCAAAATCGGGATGTAATAAATGGTTGTCATGCAGATGCCTTGAAACTTCATGATATGCTATTCCCGTGATAGATAATACAAATATAGCGAAAACAAAATGAACAGCATTAGCATATAAGGATTTAGGGCTGCTAGTTGTCATTCGTGGCACGATGTTTAAAGCGTCATTGTCATTTCCATCTAATTGGTTACCTCTGGACCTCCTAAGTTCTTCATAAGCGTTCAAATCTTCACTCTTTGTAATATCCTCATCATATATGGAATAGAGCTGTGGTCTTGTTAAATTACTGATGGATTCAGTGCTCTTTTCTGCAGCAGGAAAGCCGGAAGATGAAATTCCGTTACCATTTAGATGTTCGGTGCCGTTGACGATCCCATTGGGACCACCGTTCTTACTCTTCTTTTTTGCCATAGTCTGGATATATTTACTCTTCAACGACAACAAGAAATTAGGCACAGTTTAAGGCTTTTAGACTAAAAATGGGAGCAATTGTAGAGCAGGACTCTTCGTTTAAATTTGTTCTTTGATTTCCACCGATGCAAGTCGTCTTTACATGACAGAGAAGTGAGCAGGGTAACAGAAATGCGATGAATATTATTAATCGTGGATGACAGGGAAGAACAGCTGTTAGAGATAAGTTGTACTGCTGGACAGTCGAGGGGACGCACGTCAGTTCTTTGAATGTTTATTGTGGCTGATGACCAATGCGAGTGGGTTAAAGAATCCGCACATCAAAGAACTGGCTGTTTTGCAAAAAAAACCTAATAAAGAGGATGCGCTGAAGATCCTAGCAGACATCGCCCATAGGGTCTCCTATTTAATGAAAGAGCACCACTTTAAGGTTAGCTCCTTAGTGGAGTTTTTTCCAAAGGACAAACGTCTATTGGGCATGAATGTGAATAAAGGAATGAAAGTCATGTTAAGATTAAGGAACCCACATGATGAATATCAATTTCTACCACGCGAATCTATTATAGGAACAATGTTGCACGAGTTAACGCATAATCTGTTTGGTCCGCATGATAACAAGTTCTACGGCAAATTGGACGAGCTAATGGGCAGACAATGGGTCATCGAACAACAAGGACTATTCGATACATTCTTGGGATCAGGAAACCGTCTCGGTGGCAGCGACGTCGGCGGCCACAGCACCAGAGATAAGCGTTTGATTAATAGGGCTAGAATTTCAAAACTTTGTGGAACAAAACTAGGCGGTGGTAGCAAAGAACGGTCAAGACTTACACCAAGGGAAATGGCTGCGAGGGCTGCGACTAGAAGGGCAGAAGATAATAGATGGTGCGGAGAAGCCGGAAACGAAAATGCCGAGGTCCGAGGTCTGATACCTAGTCCGAATGAGCTCCAAGTGATTGTTATAGATGGTGACGAGGAGGCAGAGAAAGAAACTTCCAATGATCCAGAAATTATTGATCTGACGTGATGTACGAATGAATTAATGAAATTCTACTTTTTTTGCTCAAGATATCGAGTGAAGACTGCCATAAATCATCGAGAGGGCAGATCGGAGAGATTTGTTATTCGATTTCTTAGTGTCAGCTCATAGAAATGCACAGATTGCAGATTATGAGACATCCCAATAAATTGTGCGTATTATGTGGCCTTAAAAGAGACAACTCTTTCTCGAAAAGCCAGAAAATGCATCTGGAGAACGGGACCTTCTGGGTAGCTGCATGAATTGGCGTTGTTCGCCTTAGTAAAGAACGAAAAAGTGCAGATCAAGAGCGCTGAAATTAAAGTTGAGTGAATACGACATACCTGGTGTACCAATATGACAGCTCGAGTTTTATCAAGCTTAGCTCTTGCTGCATCAATTCAGAATACAGACGTCTCTAATTTGTGAGCTTTTATTCTATATAAATCACGTGATAATTGCCGTTCAAAAAACAGGATTTCCCACTTTGAACAATTACTAATTGTGAGACTAGAATAGGGAAAATATTTGTACAAGAGGTACACAGGGTGGCGAATTGGAACATCAGCATCATTATTTAAGAGGGAAGGGGGAGCAAGTCTCTATTTCCTCACAAAAGATTTCCAATACCATCCTCTACAGACAAAAAATATAAAGTTTAGTATCACAATGTCAACTGCAGTGGAAAAGGAAACAGGCATGCTGGATGTTGGAACCCATTGTGATTTTTGCAAACAACTTGATTTCTTACCATTTCATTGTACCTATTGTAACGGGGACTTTTGTGCTAATCATAGGATTAAAGAGGGACATCACTGTTCTTGGTTGCTAAAGAATGAACAGGAGAAGAAGAAAGAGTTAGAGCAGATAAGAGATGGTGGCGGCAAATACTTCCAAAGTTTACTACCAGAAAAGGGCTATGTTCGAGTCCAAAACAAACCCTCTGGGATGGAAATAAAAGGACCTTCTAATAACAAGACAAATCTACGGTCTACGGCGAATAAAAGTGCTTTGGAAAAACTAGCTTGTTTTTTCAAGAGACGTGACTTCAGCACTGGTGACTCCATAAAGAAGACAAAATCGAAAACCTCAAATAAGTCCATTCAACTGATGAGCTTGAAACGCACCGCAAAAGGTGATAACAGTATTCCTTTGGATAATAGGATTTATCTGTACTGCTATACGATTGATAATGCACAAAATAATGATGGTGATGATTTGATTGAACATGAATTATATGTCAATAAAGTATGGCCGGTCGGCAGAGCCCTTGATTACATCACGAAACAGTTGAATATACCTAATCATAATGGTAATCACAAAATTTCTGCGGATCAAAAGCTCAGCTTGTATAGGAAGGACAATCAAAATGATAAAATGATATGTCTCCCTTCCTCCAACCGTGTTGCTACGGATGTCAAAAGTCTCGATACTCTTTATCTCGTGCGCGGAAGTACTGGTATTGAGCATTGTACATCTTAGTATCCTTAGATAATTGATAATATATGTAATTATATATGTATGCCACAATAATGACTGACGTTTACAACTGTTTATAAATCTAAACTGAAAATAAAAGAACAGTAAATAATGTTATAAAGAGATGCAAGCAAATAAAAATCCAGAATCAATACTTTTTCGTCGGAGTTTGACTTTTATTCTGATCATTAAATTACCTGTTATCTCTGAAAACTACCATATATCTCCTAACAACACCCTAGTTTACTGAAAAAACCTCTGTGAGAATCGGTAGATCCGGCCCCAGTAACTTTTTGATCTTGCGCATTGTTTTGATTTGGAGAAGCATTGGGTTGCTCTTGATAGTGATATTTGTTTGTACCTTGTTGTGGTGAATTTGTTGAACGGAATCCATTTGGACCACGATTGTTTTGATATGAATTTAGTCCTTGTGGCTGAGTACTCTTTTGATGCTGTTGAGCATATTTCTGTTGAGTTTGCTGTTGATATGCTTCATAGGAAGTTGGATCTAACTTGTTCAGTTGAATACCGTTTGCATTTTGATTACGTAAATGATCTTGCTGCTGAGCTTGAGCTTGAGCTTGTGCCTGAGCCTGAGCCTGAGCCTGTGCTTGAGCCTGAGCCTGAGCCTGTGCTTGAGCCTGAGCTTGAGCTTGAGCCTGAGCCTGCTGCTGCTGCTGTAGTGCTAAATGCTGCTGACTCATTTGATGTTGTTGTTGATTTAGTTGATGATGACCACCGCCAGTAACCTTATTTCTATGTCTTCTAGCTTTATCATTTGGTGGATTTGGATGACCATAACCATGCAAATTTGGTTTTTTATTGATTGCTAAGTCCCAACCGCGACCACCATTTAATTCCATCCAGTCGTATTCACCATCTGCTGTTTGACCAAGATCATCCAAAACAGATAATAATAATCTGCGGTAACCTTCGTAATCTGGAGTTTCCTCAAAGGACAGATTTCTAACTATCTCTAAATAACGACCAAATTGAATCGGCAAACCTTGTGAGAGGTCGTAAACATTAGTCGATCTTTTCTTTTCACCAATTTTCTCATACTTTTGCTTATTATTTGGTGCCTTCAATCCTTGCCATGGTAATTGACCTCTTAAAAAATAAAAAAAAACGTGGCCCATTGCTTCCATATCATCTCTTCTTGATTGCTCTCTACCCAAATGAGTATTGATTGACATATATCTTGCAGTTCCACTCAAAGATTTTTTCTCTCTATATGGAATATGCTGCTTTGTCTTTGGATCACGATATTGTTTTGCCATACCAAAATCAATAAGGTGGACTTTGTTCTCATCAGGCTCACCTGGCCTACCAATCAAGAAATTATCCGGTTTAATATCACGATAAATTAAATCATGTGTGTGTAAGTCCTCAATTAATGTAATCATTTGAACAGCAACCTGAACGACAGTTTTTACAGAAAATCTACGGCCACACCAATCGAACAAATCTTCCAATGACGGTCCCAATAAATCAATCACTAATATATTGTGTAAACCTTCTTGACCAAAATAGTATGCCTGTGGAACTCCAGGTGTACCACCCAGAATCTTGTAGGTTCTATATTCATCTTTTAGTTGTGGTGCCTCTGTTTTTCTTGGTTCAAATTTGATTGCGACTGGCAGCCCATTGATCATATTGGTACCTTCAAACAAGACACCAAATGAACCTTCACCAATTTTCTTGCCGATCTTGTAATGAAGTCCCACTATTGTGGAATCGTCACGATTTGTACTACTCGTAGAATTTGAATTAGTACTGTTCATATTACCATTGTTTGGATTATTTCCACCGTTAACTCCCGAAATGATTGGTACGTTACTAACGGCTGTGCCATTATTATTCGCAGTATTGGTGTTACTGTTACCATTACCATTCACCAATCTATTCATGTTCATTCCGGATCCAGTGTTTGTGTTCGTCAAATGATTGACTGCCAGCGCCGTATTAGTTGCTGCCATTGTTTGTGGACCTGTTACCTGTGCCATTCGTTTGTATCACAGAAATTCCATACAATCCCAGAGATTGATTGATAACTGCAACGTAAAGTCTTGACGATTCTTCTCTATAGTATGTGGTGTTATACGCTAACGCCGATTCACAAAACCGAGCAAACTGCCGCAATACAATCCTTTTAGGAGACCGAACGTATTTGATTAATAAACACTTGCTTGGTCCTTTCCACGCGCAGTTTCGCCTTCTCCCTTCTATCTTTACTCCTTTCTTCGGGATAAACAAGCTCTCCTCTCTTCGATTCGTCCACAACAGATAGCCAGCTACGCGAGAGCACCACTATCTATATCTGTCTCTAAAGCAAGATGCACCTTGCACTTCACCGTCTAGTTGTCAATCCAAAGTTCGAAGAAAGAGATCTGCAAATAGCCCCTTTTACTAAATATCTCACAATTGCCAGATAACAACCTTGTTTGCCTCATATTTCCCTCTGTGGTTCCTGAACTGACCCCATTCTCGCTGACGGCAATGTCGAAAATTTGTCTCACCAGACGGGAAAAACAAAAAAAACAAAAATACAAAAACAGACATTACCGGGTAACGCCGTCACGGTAAACGAACACGGCTCATAACTCTTTTTTCACAACGTACATGGACGAGATGAGCTCGAAGATCTCTCTCCCAATGTCTCAGATGGGTAGGATTGTATCTTATGAGTGCCGTATCTGCTGAATTTCTCAAAGAGCTACCCAAGTGCGAGCACCATCTGCACTTGGAAGGTACCTTGGAGCCGGATCTTCTGTTCCCGCTCGCCAAGCGTAACGGCGTCGAATTGCCAGCTGAGTTCCCGCAGACCGTCGAGGAGTTGGCTGTAAAGTACTCGCAGTTCCGTGACTTGCAGGATTTCCTCGACTATTACTACATCGGAACCAATGTGCTTGTGAAAGAGGAGGATTTTTTCGACTTGGCGTGGGCTTACTTCACCAAGGTCTCGCAACAAGGGCTTGTTCACGCCGAGGTGTTCTTCGATCCTCAATCACACACCAGCAGGGGCATCGATATCGGGACAGTTACCCGTGGCTTTTCTCGCGCCTGTGCCAGAGCCCAGTCCGAGCTTGGAATATCCACCCAGCTCATCATGTGTCTGTTGAGACACATCGAGCCAGAAAAGTGTCTCGAGACTGTGCAACAAGCCGCACCCTTCTTGAAGGACGGCACAATCGGCGGCCTGGGTCTTGACTCAGCCGAGAAGCCATTTCCTCCAGAGCTGTTTGTCGAATGCTACGAGGCGGCAAAAAAGATCAACCCGGATATCAATTTGACGGCACACGCTGGCGAGGAGGGGAGCTCTGCGTATGTGGTCAACTCACTGGATCTTCTGCAGGTCACCAGGATCGACCACGGCATCAACAGTCAGCATGATGCAGAATTGATGGCACGTCTAGCTCGCGAGAGGACGATGCTCACCATGTGTCCACTGTCGAACGTCAAACTGCAGGTCGTATCCGCAGTCGAACAGCTGCCTTTCCAGAAATTCCTAGACGCAGACATACCCTTTTCCATTAACTCTGACGATCCGGCCTACTTCGGCGGTTACATCCTGGAAAACTACATCGCGCTGAGCAAAAGCTTCCCGCATTGGGATCACGTGGTGTGGGGAAAAATCGTCCGCTACAGCATTGAAGGATCCTGGTGTGACTCCAAGCGGAAACAAGAACTACTGTCACAGCTGCAAGCCGTGATCGCCAAACATACATAGTCAAACCCGAATAACATCTTTTTTTTTTCTTTCTAAATCTATTTACTCTTCGTCACTTGAGGAATCGAACATTGATTCGTCGATTTCCCCGTCCTTTAGCCAAAACTTGTCTACCAGCTCTTCCAGTTTTTTCTGTCTGAGCCGGATCAACTCCGAATCCTGCGAGAGTTTTCGCTTGTGCGAGAACTTGTCGTTCAGGTAGTTGTTGTACTGGGAAAGCGCCTTTGTGTTGTCGATGGCCACACTCACGGTCGAGTGATACCTCTGCGGATTCAACCGCCTGGAATTTGCAGCCATATGTGTAAGTATCGTTGCGCTCTGCGGCTGATTGCTGTCTTCTGTGTGCTCCTGGACCATCCGGCTGGCGTTACCGCCGTTGTCGCTGTCTCTGTCTGTGTCGCCGTCGTCCTCCGCGTGGCTCTCGAGACCTGTGCCCACAAGATCCCGCGTCTCGCCGTAAAAATACGGCAGCGAACTATTTATGGGCGTGTTGAATTGGAATAATAAATCACTATCGTCTGTACCAGCAGTAGCCATTGATAAATCTTCGCAGTCTTGAAACTGCCATGGTCAGACCGAGACGCCGTTCTGCCCACTTTGCGGTTTATATAACAGTTTCGTGAAATTGTCTGCAAAAAAAAAAAAAAGCTTACACAACGGATAAAATCATATAGATTAGGCACGTTTTGGTAGCCTTAATTTCAGACTGCTGCCAGGACCAAAAACGATAGCGACTGGCAGAGACCCTGGTGGTTGCAGGATATGTGTGAACGACGACAGCCGCCGCGACAGCGTAGATGACACTCCACGTGTGCGGACGTTTGGGTGTGGGAGAAAACGACTCTTGTGACTCGGACAGAGCTTCGGACAGGGTTCCGGACAGGGATGCGCCGTGGAAGACGATCGTTGCTCGTCAGCGGCTCCACAGCACGTGACCGTGGGCGCGACGAGGCGGCGTGCCAGTAGCGAGAACGGGTCCCGGATCCGTGGGAAGCGCAGTCACGTGCCCACTACGTGCGTAGCACGTGACCTGAGACGATGGCCCGCGGACAGCACACACGTGACCTGTAGACACACACACGTGACCTGAATGCTTCTGTGCGGATTGCAGCGGGGCGCGAATCGCTGGTGGGCCCCAGAAAACGGGCAGGGCATGCAACGAACCAGCGGGAGGCTTCCATCAGACAGAATCAGACAGGATCGACACGATCCGGCACGATGACAGCGGCATTTGCCGCGCTGGATGCTCGCCAGAAACATGTCAAACATGCCTTCTACCTCGGCGAGCGCCGCTGAGCCATGTCTGCCCAACCTCGTGCTCTCACATGTCTGGCAGCAGCTCGTGACAGACCAAGCTCACTGATGACGGCTGCGGTTGCGGCTTCTTTTCAGCTCTTGACGCCGCGCACAGAGCTGACGCAGGCGGTGTTATGATTTCACTATCAGCGGAAAAGCGCGGCTTCCCTCTTTGGGACATGGTGCTCGCTCGCGTGTTTTACCGAGCCTTGCCGCGTAATGACGCGTTTTACCGCCTTTTGGGTATGTCATAGCTGTACCGTCTCGGTGTGTCACAATCCCAAAGGTATTACTCCGACTACCGATTACGATATAGAAGAGCCACGATATAGAAGGGACCACGATACAGAAGGGATCTCGATACAGAAGGATAACAGTATAAAAACAGTTGGCTAGCTAAGGTTTGTTTCTTGAGCACGAAGAGTAACCCAACCAAAAAAAAAAAATGGTCGCTACCGATTATGACAGCTTGAAAAAGCACTACTCTTCGTTTTTGTCTGAGAGGGAGAAGAACAGAAAACTGCACTCGTTCCTGTCGAACAACGCCCCAGATGCCAACAGGATCGAGTTGGGTGGTGGTTTGCCCAACGAAGGTTTCTTCCCCGTGCAGTCGATCGACATCAATTTGGTGGATGCCCCGTTCCAGGGCGCTGCAAAGTCGGGGCTGGTGGCACACATGGACCACCAGAGCTCGCCTGCCCAGTATCCAATGGCGCACTCCTTCCAGTACGCCTGGTCGCAGGGCAGCAAGCCGCTGATCGATTTCGTAAAGTACACGGTGGAGAGGATAAACAAGCCGCTATACGACAACTGGGACTGCATACTTTCCAGTGGCTCCTGTGACGCGATGTTCAAGATCTTCGAGACGATCTGTGATGCAAATGCTACCGTGATGATGGAGGAATTCACCTTCACGCCGGTTATCTCCCACGTGGAGGCTACTGGTGCCACCTGCGTCCCTCTTAAGATGCAATTGTCGGCAAACCCGGCGGAGCAAGGCATAGACTGCGACTACATGGCCGATCTGCTGGAAAACTGGCACTCCAACGAAAAATACAAACATCTGAGCAAGCCAAAAGTGCTGTACACGATCGCCACAGGCCAAAATCCAACTGGTATGACGCTGTCGATGGAGAAAAGACGCTCCATTTACAAACTGGCCCAGAAGCACGATTTGATCATTCTTGAAGATGATCCTTACGGCTATCTATACTTCCCCAAATACGATCCTTCCAACCCTTTGAAAAACGAATACCACGGCTTGTCGACGGAGGACTATATATCGAAATTCCTGGTCAAGTCTTTCCTCACAATGGACACAGACGCAAGAGTCATACGATTGGAGACTTTTTCGAAAGTTTTCGCGCCAGGTCTGAGACTAAGCTTCATTGTGGCCAATAAGTTCCTGATCGAGAGAATCTTGAATTTGGCCGATATTACGACAAGAAGTCCAAGTGGTGTTTCACAAGCTGTCGTTTATGCCACTATCGATGCTATTGCCGACCGCGAACACTTCCATGACGAGAATGAAGCCATGTTCCAGGGCTGGATGCAATGGATTATGAAAGTGGCCTCACAGTATACCCACAGAAGAAACGTCACGTTCCAAGCGCTATATGAAACACAGGCTTACAAGGACAAACTATTCTCGGTTATGGAGCCAGCTGCAGGTATGTTCATCAACATCAAACTCCGCTGGCCCGAAACTCATCCACGCAACTCTGAAAACATTTTTGAAGATATTGAAGATTTGAATACCGTACTACTAGAGAATGGTGTGTCAGTGGTACTTGGCTACAGAATGGCCGTTGATTCCAAATTTTCGGTCGACAATTGCGATTTCTTGAGAATCACCATCGCTTATGCGAAGGATGATGATGAGTTGATCGAGGCTTCTCACAGAATCGGAAAAAGTATTAAAAGTTTTTTCGCTTAATAGGCTACATCAAATTTCCAAAAGTTAAATAGTTTTATTCCTGCTTACATATCTTAATATATTTTGCCTTTTTCTTGCAGTATTTTCGATGCATTCGAGATTTCAGTTTCTTACGAAAAAGTGAAAATCAGGAGAAGGAACCATTAATGTGTTAAAAGTTGAAACTTGGAGAGATAGCCAGATAGTAGCAGCCTTGTTCAGAAATGGAGCTACTCCCACAAGGTAAACGGAACAACACTAATGTCAGCTATGATGACCAACAGAAAATCAACAAGTTTTCAAAACTGATAATGAAAAAAGATATCATCGAGCAAGAACTGCAACAACAAAGGCAAGAAAAAGAATATCTAGATGACGTATCCTTAGAGCTCGAGCTGCTTGATGAGGACGAATTGGTGAAGTACAGAGTCGGAATGATTTTCTTGCATCTAAAACAAACGGAAGTGATCGAGCAACTGGAGAAGGATATGAAAGTAGTGGATTTTAATGTAGATAAACTCGAGAATGAGGAAAATGACCTGAGCTCCCAGATCGCGCAACTTAAAACAAGTCTCTATGCTAAATTTGGTGATAACATTAATCTCGAGCGATAATTTAGCACCACCAAAATAACTACGATTCATTATAGCATAATTTATATTATCTGTATAAATAAGCCTATTAAAAACCAATAATGAGAGAAAAGAAATAACCGCATGTAACTAGTGATGAAAAGTAAGCATAACTATTGAAAGGATTTCCAAAAGCAGCCCAAAAAATCGATTTTTGTCCTTGAAGCGTTCGAACAACGAGAAGAATCGCGATATTATCCTCGAAATTCTACTCTGTCACCTGAAGATTTGTCTCCTTTTGCATTTGGATTAAGTACAGAACCCTACGAAGCATAGGTCATGAGAAGTGGGTCACATTCTAAAGCAAAGTTTAAGAAGAGCTTCGTGCAATATAATTGGTCCTGACATCTTTCGGCAATCTCACTGCAGAGAAGAAAAGACGTGACAGAGATTTGGTAGACTCAAGAAACATGACAACCTTGCCACCTCTAATTTTGGTAGGCACTGAGTTGAAACATTCATATAACGAAACTACCGGGCAGGGGATCTACATATAAACGATGAACTTACAAAGAATTTTGAGCGATCTAAATTTATATTGTTTGATTTAATATTTGATTTATATACTAAACACAATCAAAAGCCCAATTTAACAGCTTCTGCATATGTGGGATAATCAATGTATCCTTCAGCAGAGTGCGAGTAAAATGTATCTCTATCATATTTATTCACAGGCAAGCCTTTCTCTACACGGTCAACAATATCCGGATTGGAAATAAAGTATCTGCCATAAGCAACCAAGGTCCTATTATCTTTTACCATTTCTTTCACAATTTCAGGGTGTAGTGCTAGATTCCCAGCTCTGATAATCATACCTTTCCAAATGGAGTAAGCAAAGTCGTTGGATCCGTCTGAATATTCACCCTCGCCTTCAGAAAGACCTGGATTTGTAACACGAGGTTCGACTAAGTGAACATACGACAGACGTTTGCCCTGGTTAGCCCTTTTCTCTAGCTCACCTAACACATAAGCATATTGTGCAACAATCAATGGTTCTGCCCCGCCTGACATGTTTCCATAGAGACCGTATGGCGAGAAGCGAATGGCGGTTTTATCTGCACCAATTGCTTCGGTGACCGCATCTACAACTTCTAGTGTGAAACGAGCTCTGTTTTCGATGGAACCACCGTATTCATCGGTTCTTTTATTCGAAATAGGATCCAAAAACTGATTTAGCAAATAACCATTCGCACTATGAATTTCGACACCATCGGCACCTGCCTCGATGCTGTTCTTGGCAGCCTGCACAAACTCTCTGACGTACTGCTTGATCTCATCCTTTGTTATCCCATGTTGGTGATTACCTGATGTTTTCGCACTTTTTTCCATCTCTTCACTCATATAAACATCATCAGAGGCGGAATCGTAACGTAAACCGTCTCTTGCCAATGTGTCAGGCAGCGCTTGTCTACCTAGGACCCATAATTGCACATAAACAAAAGATTTGTTCTCATGGATCTTACCGAATATTTTTGTCCACTGTTCAAGTTGTTCCTTGGACCAAATACCTGGCGGATTGTCATAGCCACCACTTTGAGGCGATGGAAATGTCCCTTCGGTGATTATAAGCGTCCCTGCTCTCTTAGAACGTTGATCGTAATACTTACCGGCCAGGTCTTTACTTGGAACATTGCCCGGATGTGTAGCTCTCATTCTTGTAAGCGGCGCCATAACAATACGATGTTGTAGTTCATTGTTTCCAATCTTGATTGGCTTGAACAGATCTGTGTCGCCAAGGGCAACTGGCGTGAATCCTTTGTCAAATGGCATAATAGAAAGAAATTCGTGTATTTGAGTTAACGGTTAATGGTTGGATATCTACAACAGGAAAAGCTTTTATCTAACCGATTAAAGTTATCCGTCGATGAGAGGTGGATGACAATTCTTCCATAGTTGAGACAACATGGTGAATAGCCTTTTTATATAACATCTGATAATATTATTCACCACAAACTAATTACTAGATGACTAATGAACATAGAGATAAACTTTGAGGCAACTCTAATTGAAGCAAATCTAATTGAAGCAAATAAATCTGAAGCAAGATTCAAACACGTATTAATTAATAAGCAAATTCCTTTATCGTTCACTTTTGACATGACGTGTACAGCGACATCAACATTTTCTTAATTTATACCTTGCTTTTTTAATCTTTTTTAATGTAGTGTCTTCGTACCGCGGGGTGAGCAGATCAGTATAGCCAGCCCATCGTAAAAACGTCACTTGTATTCAAACTGAATTGTAATCCTCAATTATGGCACGAGTCTACTTTCAGTTTCTTGGGCAAGCAAGGGATAATTCCACCACAAGAAAGACAAGGTGTGATAGGAGATGTGGTAGACTCGAACAATATGACAAATCTTGCCGCATCTAATTTTGGGAGGCATGGCGCTACTACATCGCAGGCGCCCACAGAAGAACGACCCATTAACGAAGGGTTTTCAGTGGTCTAGACCTATGATGATTGAATTGGTATTGATTTCTTTTTCTAATATTACTAAGAGCCCAGCTTAACAGCTTCTGCATACGTGGGATAATCAATGTATCCTTAAGCAGAGTTTGAGTAAAATGTATCTCTATCATATTTATTCACAGGCAAGCCTTTATCTACACGGTCAACGATATCGGGATTGGAAATAAAATATCTGCCGTAAGCAACCAAGGTCCTATCATCTTTTACCATTTCTTTCACAGCTGCAGGATATAATGCCAGATTCCAGCTCTGATGATCATACCTTTCCAAATGGAGTAAGCAAAGTCGTTAGTACCGCCTAAATATTGACCTTGACCTTCAGGTAATCCTGCATACGTAGCACGTGATTCGATTAAATGAACATACGACAGAAGTTTGCCCTGCTTAGCCCTTTTCTCTAGTTCACCTAACACATAAGCATATTGAGCAACAGCCAATCGGTCTGCCCCGCCTGACATGTTTCCATAGAGACCATATGGCGAGAAGCGAATGGCAGTTTTATCTGCACCAATTGCTTCGATGATCGCATCTACAACTTCTAGTGCGAAACGAGCTCTGTTTTCGATGGAACCACCTTATTCATCGGTTATTTTATTCGAAATAGGGTCCAAAAACTGATTTAGCAAATAACCATTCGCATTATGGATTTCGACACCATCGGCAGCTGCTTCGATGCTGTTCTTAGCAGCTTGCGCATAATCTCTGACGTACTGCTTGATCTCATCCGTTGTTAGCCCGTGTTGGTGATCACCTAATAATTTCGCACTTTTTCCCCTCTCTTCATTCATATAAACATCATCAGAGGTGGAATCGTAACTAAACCGTCTCTTGCCAATGTGTTAGGACGTGCCTTTCTGCCCAGGGCCCACAATTGGACATAAACAAAAGATTTGTTCTTATGGATCTTATCGAATATATTTGTCCATTGTTCAAGTTGTTCCTTGGACCCAATACCTGGTGCATTGTCATAGCCACCACTTTGAGGCGATGGAAATGTCCCTTCGGTGATTATAAGTGTCCCTGTTTTTTTAGATCGTTGATCGTAATACACATGAGCTAAGTCCTTATTTGGGACATTGCCCGGATCGGTAGCTCTCATTCTTGTTAGCGGCGCCATAACAATACGATGTTGTAGTGCATTGTTTCCAATCTTGATTGGCTTGAACAGATCTATGTTGCCAAGGGCGGTTGGCGTGAATTCGTTGTCAAATGGCATGATAGAAATAAATTCGTGTATGTGCGCTTATGGTTTGATATCTATAGCAGGATAATTTTTTATCTAGCCTAGTAAAGTTATCCGTCCATGAGAAGTTGATGGAAATCTCTCCAAAGTCCAGCCATAGTCCAGAAAACATGGTAATTAATACTTTTATAGCCGTTGAAATTTGTCATTCACCACAAACTATTAAGCTTTTGACCACTAATAACCACGGAGATAAGTTTAGGTGCATAAGCAACCAAATTATGCGAGGAATGGCACGACGCTGAAATCAACATGCAAGTACCTTTATCATTCACTTTTGATATGACGTTTTCAGCGACATGAGTTTAATTCTAAATTTAAACCATGTTTAAGTCTTTTCTTATTTAATGTTTTATTATTTGAAGTATAGTGAAGAGAGCAGTATAACCTACAGTAGAAACGTCTCTTGGCGAAAATAGTCTAAAACCATGAATAATGTTATGAGTTTGTTTTCAGCAAACAAGAAGTAGTCTGCTGAATACTTTGAACAACACCTAATACTGCTTATCAATAACTAGCGAAATTAGGCAGCGCCATGTGATCAATAGTCATGAGACGAATACGCATGAACCTCAGAATCTTTCTCAAGGTATATCGTACAGTCGAATTTGTCCTTGATGTCTTGGAACTTTTCTTTCAAGGTAGGGACCATTTCATCAGACAAATCGAGAGTAAATCCCTTGATCAACATATATTCATGAGTAATCTTACCGCCTAAATCGTTGACTAGCAGTTTGACATCATCAAGAAATGTTGTTTCCAAAGTCTGCCCATTGTCTTCGACAGTCAAAATGTATGAATTTACAGTCGATGCTATGTGAATTGTTTAGTAAGGAATGAGTCATCGAGAATTTGAAAAGCTCAGTGAAAAAAACATACCTGCTTGAACGACCACTAGGAGTATCGTGGCGATTGTGGTTATATAATGGAAAAGTCTCATTTTTGCTGGCTCTTGGTATGATTTATTTGTTCTTCGCTCTTGTAATATAGAGTCATCGTTTCGGGGGGGGGGTGTCTTTCTCGCCCCTTTTATATAAATTAGCTTACAGCAAAAATAGTCAAACAGCAGGAGTTTAATAAAATCAAAGTGGTTTTATAATTATCATTACAATTAATTCTATTTCGACATATTTATATTCGTTTATATTAATAACCAAGATTAAATAACTTGGTAAGTGTTGATGTTTAATCTATTCAATTTAGACGGCGACTTTTTCGCCCTCAGCAGCACCGGATTCACTGCCGCTTGATGGACTTATTTTATCATCAATCTGCTCGAGAGGAGCTGGCATTTGCACTGATGTCTTTGATCTGATTGGCTCTGGGATAAATGAGGTTTCTTCGCCATAAGTGAATTCCCCAATTTCAGCCTCGTCTGTACCCAATTCCTCTTCTTCTGGTCTCAATCTTAATCTTAAGAATGGTATTCTGTCCATTATCAATAGCAGACATGCTGTTACGGTAACTGTCCATGCTATGGTCGATGTCATAGCTGCCAACTGGTAACCGACTTGCTTCCAGTGGTGGTTCAACCATCCACCGGCGATTGGAACGGCGTAAGAGCCAGCAGTAGCATTAACGTAATCAGCAGCAAAGATACCTGTCAAGACAGATCCTATGGCCCCACCAACACCATGCAATGCCCAAACATCCATACCATCGTCAATATGTAAGAAGTTTTTCAAATCAGCAGCGAAATTACAACCAGTAGCAGTCAATACACCAATGACGAAAGAAGACCAAATTGGAACAAAACCAGCAGCTGGTGTGATACCCACCAAACCGGCAATGATACCGGAACACAGACCCACTGTGGTCCATTTATGGCCGAATCTGAAGTAATCGATGAACATCCATGTTAGGCCACCACTTGCAGCAGCTAAATTTGTATTCATAGCAGAGTACCAGGCTCTAATGGTAGCATTACCAGCAGATCCCGGGTTGAAGAATTGCCATCCGAACCACAGTAAAACCGTACCTAGGACGACAGAGGTAACAGAATGTGGCTTGTATTTAGGCATACCCACTTTGGCAACCGGATCGCTTCTCTTACCTAGAATCAAAGCGTAAATCAAAGCACCATGACCGGAAGAGATGTGGACGGGACCACCACCTGCATAATCCAAGTCACCGAGCAAGGCTAACCAGCCATTGGCATTCCATGTCCAGCAGGCTAGTGGAGAATAAACGATAGTCATCCACAGGAAGAGGAATACCATCATGGGAAACAAACGCGCTCTCTCGCAAGCACCACCCAGCATCAGGGCACCCGTGACCGCGGCGAACATACCTTGGTACACAGCGAACAAAATATCCGGCACCGACGACACAGATGACGGAGCCCCAAGGACGTTCCTGAAACCGAAAAATTGCAGAGTACCGATGAAACCGTGCCCTCGAACACTGTGCGAAAACGCCAAAGAGTATCCCCAGAAGAACCACTGGAAGATAACGAGCGACGCAGCCATCATGGAAGCCCACAACAACGACAAAGCATGCTTCTTTCTAGACATACCACTGTATAGAAGACCTATACCTGGAACCATGATCCACACACCTGCGGCACCAACCCCAATCCATGCCATATTGGCCAAGTCGAATTGCGTATTCATATCTGTGGTGAGCGAGTCACCACCTGTACCTTCACCGGTAGGCGTACCTGTAAAATTCATGGCGAACTGCTACGGATTATTGTTAAGTCTGTCACTACTGCGAATTTCGCCTGAAAGCCTGTTGACCCTACGACGGAAATGCAGTTGCTTGGTTATTTACGCTCTTTATATACAAGTGTATGTCAAGAATTCCGCAGGTTCAGGGCCTGTTTTTTCGCAGAAATGCGGTAACAATTACATTTCTTTTGTCCGTGACGATCTATGTACAATTCCGACGTCCTCTTCCAGTGCGATGTTATCAATCGGGTCTCTTCTGCAAACGATAAGCAATCAGTCATTCACTCTTTTTTTTTTTTCATCAATCAGATAAGTCGTCTTGTGCGAGCAAGAAGAGTCTTTAAGGTGCCGCGCATCGCATCGCATATCGCGCGAGCCCTAACAAAATTACAGACGCTTAGAGATTGCTGCGGAACTGATTGACGATTAGGGCACAAAGACGTTGGAAGGGTTTTGGACCAATCAAATAAGGACTCAGCGAGATAAAGACAGATGAACAAAAGGTCTAAAAGATCTACACGGAAGGCCGATTAAGGACCGTTTATAAGCCGACACCGATGCGAGCCTTCCTAAGACTGCGATATGCATCAAGAGGTGCGCGTTTTTAACGAGTGTAAGAATCAATGACCTCGATGAGGTCTAGTAATTAGATGATGTCTAAACACATAATTAAGTTTAATCTAATTATAACATGTAGCAGTACTAGCAAAACTAGCACTAGAAGTAGTAATAGTAGTAGAATTAGTAGTAGTGGAGCGACGACGAACCATTATTTGCGTCCTGCAGAGGACACACACGCCTGTTTTTTCATATCAGTTTTGAAAAGGAGAATAAAAATCTTTTGGGTATCATTAAAAGTCATTCATTTTGGGAAATTACGAATATTCATGGGTACAAATCCATGATGTCGGATGGATCGGTGACGTTGTTCATAATGGCGATAGACAACAATATCTGGGCCTGGATTGGCGTCAAGTAGCCGGCGGAGATGGCGGTGTCTGGAATGTCTCCGACTGGGACCCAGCCAAGAGTTGGACCAGCTTGAGCGTAGACGACTGGCAACGTGTCGCTAGCCAAGGATGACGAGGTAGCGTTCGAAGAGCCGCTGGTGACAACAACCAAACCGTCCAGGGAGGAGCTCAAAGAGCTGATCAAAGCAGGAGAGTAGTCGCCGTCGTAGATGATAGGCACCAATGGAGCAGAGCTTGAGTTCGAGTTGACAGTGGTGAAGTTCGAGTAGAGTCTGATGAAAGAGTCCTCGCCGACGATGAATGGCACGGAGGCATCTAGGAACCAGGACACACCGTCTTCAGAGTAGATACCGACTGGAGTTGCGGCAACGCCCGACCAGATCAGACCGGTCTCGCAGCCGACTGAGACGGCACCACGTCCGGCAGCTTCTGGGTCGGTTCCTACCCACAAACCAGACAACACGTCCTCGCTGACAACCACAGTCTTGTTGGTGTCGAAGACAACGGTGGAGAAGAATGCTAGACTTTCGACAGAGGCGGCGTTAGACACAAGCACGACACCGTAGTAGTCATCGCTGTCCAGGGTCTGGTTGACCATGGAGCCCAACTGGTACATCTGGGTCAAGTTCAGCATCGAGCTCGTGTTGAAAACGGTGGTGAACTCGACCTCGGTGTAGACGCTTTGGTTCTGGTACAGGTCGTAGCTTCCGCCGGTGATGAAAACCTTCAATTTTGGCTCGGTTTCCGCTGGAACGGTGCCGTTCGAGGCGTTGGAGGCGTTCGAGTGGTTGGACACGTTGCTGGAGTTCCATTGCGACCCGGTGGTGGTCGAGTTGGCAGCGGCGCCAAAGATCGATGGCAGGTCACGCTGGTAGATGGGCCCGGCGAGAACCGCGGTGCAGCTGGCAAACAGACCAAGTACAGTAGTAAACTTCATTATGACACGCTGAGTATACTGAGATATCTATAGCTATAATCCTTGGAGATGCAAGACAAGACCATCCCCAGGGCGCCCAAACATCGCTGACACCATCGCCTTTTATAATCCAGCAAAATTGCGCAGAATGAAAATTTTCTCACCCTTTTAGCAATTGTCGTATACCCTTAAACGCACTGCCAGTTTGCAAAACTCATTGCCACTAGCGTCTTTTTTTTCCAGATTTCCTTTAATTTTTTTATTTTTGTCTTTTTGCGAGTCCCTATTTGCAATAATCTTGCAATAATCTCAATAATCTCAACAAAAAAGACGCTTACTGTGTGGCCAAGAGTAGACCTAAGCGTTCCTGACAGAAATAGACGTCACATATCGCCACATATCGCCCTAATTGGGACAAATTGTTACCTAAAATAGAGTTAATTGGCAAAAAGTGCAAATTTGATAAACCGGGGGGCGCAGACGTAATGAGCGCGTGCCGGGTAATCCTGGGATCGCAAAAAATGCCATCGCTCCGAGAAAGCAATGTTTGTGTTTGGCCCGATCGGGACGGGGCGTCGCCCGATACGGATGTTCCATGTGCGCTGTTACCCGATGGGGCCAAGTTATGGCAGGGACAGTTGCTGGAGTAGTCTTTGCGGTTTTTACTGAAATTCGCTCTGGCGAGAAGGCCGCCAGGCCGCTGCCGTTCGGTGTTGCTGTCGCTGCCCAGGGCACACGTCCGGTCGTCACGGGAATGCGGTGCAACGGGGCCAGACGAGACGAGACGAGACGAGACCAGAAGAGAGGAGACGAGACGCGCACGTGACGGGCGCGGGCTGGCTGGGGTGCATGGGTGCCGCGTTGTGGTGCGGGTAACCCGCCGGCCGGGGCCATCGCTCCATGCCTGGGCAGTGCAATGGGGATGGATAAGCAGGAGCTGGGGCGCTGGATGGCACTGGCGTAGGTGGTGGCTGGCGAGAGGCAAGAGACAAGAGTCATGAGCTGTGCTACGTGGCAATCGTTTTTGAGCAACGTCGTGTCGCTGGCCACCTCGAGTTGGGGGCTGTACCGGTGCGTCCATGTGGTGCTGCCCCCCAGTCTGAGACAAGCCGGTCACAAGCAGTTTTTGACCAACATCGCGGTGGCCTTCACGATCGTCAACAACGTGGCCAACATCGCGAACCAGCTCGTCCAGCGGTTCTCGAAGGACGCCGGGGCGAGGCGCAGATGGCAGTTTGCGAGTCGTCACGTGACCCTGCCCATCGCGATGGTGCTGGAGTCGATCGTGGCGACGGTGTACTGGCCGCTGAGGCTGTTTGCGCTGCACTACATCATGCAAGATGTGGCCAAGGGAAGGGCGCCGATCCCGTGGAAGGTGGATGTGGCCATCCACCTTCTGCCGCTGCTCTACCAGCTGTACGACCACTACCTGTCGGGCTACGGCTCGAAGTACAGACTGTCCTACAAGCTCTCCTGGGTCATCATCACCGCGTTCGGACTCTTCTACAACAGATACCTCCATTATCTCATCGAGCCGAACGGCATACAGAGCTATCCGTACCCGTTCCTGAACGTGGAGGAGCCATTCAGGTCGGTGATCTTCACGGTGGTTACTTCAGCCTCGTGTCTGTACTATCTTCTGTACCAGACGTATCCGCCCAGAACGAGGTCGCCCAGAAAGAAAGAATAGGCCGGCAGGCATAGCTATATACCCTAGATAGAATTATTTACGCCTGTCTTGTTCGGTTACCCGCACTGCAAGGTTTCGAGATCGAGAAATTTCTTCCGCTTAAAAGGAAAAATAAAACCACTTTCTTCAAAGTCAACGTTACACTCTGGTTCACGTCTCCTTCTACTTTTCGAAAGGCCCCAACATCATATAACATCACTATTGGGAGTACTATTTTTTATAAGAAGAATGCGTCTACACAATACCTTTCTTACTTCGCTGTACTCCTTTAGTGTAGACTAAACTCGAAGAACGTTGCTGGGCGCCTGATGTTGATCTTTTTGATTTGAGATGTTGGGAATCAGCTGTATCTACATTACTGCTATTATTATTATTACTATTATTCTTGTTATTATTTATTGTGCTGCTACTTATACTTCTACTATTGCTAATTGTATTTCTGTGGCGGCAAGCAAATCATAATGCATTTTTTCTTGTCAGATAATCAAATCTTGAGTAGGTGTACCCAATGAACGGCAGATCCTCTTTTGCCGGCGTGCTGCCATTGTTGTTGGCATTGCCCCCTTGTTTGATCATCTGTTCCCGCTGCTTCGCTGCTTGTGCCATCGCTGGCGAATCCGGCACATTTTCCAACTCGTCTGTGGGGAAGAATCTTGTATCTGTTATCGAACTTAACTTTGGAATATATGGTGCTTCGACTTGTCTTATGGTGTTCCAATCGACTCCGCGGAAGAACGGATGGCTCTTTATTTCATCCGCTCCGCCGTGTCTGCCAAGTCTTTGATCGGAATGGGTTAACAGTCGTCTAATCAAGTCCTCTGCTTCGTATGAAATATGGATATCATCAGGAAACTGCAAAGTCTGCTCAAAATTCATAATCTTACGATAAGTCTCTTGTGGCGTTTCTGAACAAAATGGCGGCCAACCAATCAGACACTCATACATAATGGCACCTAATGACCACCAGTCGCATTCCTGGCCGTAACCTTGATACAGAAAGATTTCGGGCGCGATATAATCGGGTGTACCAACCGTCGAATAAGCCATTAAACGACGAGATTTTCTCCAAGTTTGGATCTGCTGCCTATTCGACATCGTTAGATGAATGGCATCCACAAACATCGTTTGCCGGTTGCTATTGTTTTTGCCGTCGCTGTCTTCATTACCATTTGGATTCCCTGGTTTAATATTTGCCTCTTCTTGCTGTAGTAATTTTTTATAATAATTCGAATCATGTGTCTTGTGAAAACCAGTCGAAAGTCCAAAATCTGACAGTTTTATGTGACCCCTTATATCGATTAAAATGTTATCCGGTTTGATATCTCTGTGAATGAAGCCCTGTTTATGAATTGCCTCAATGGCTAGGATACACTCCGCCATGTAAAATCTTGTGACGTCCTCGGTAAACAGTTGCCATCTGATAAGCATTGTCATCAAGTCGCCGCCAGGTAAAAATTCCATGATCAAGTATAAGTATTGCGTGTCTTGGAAAGAATAGTATAGCGAGACGACCCAGGGCGAATCACTGCCCGCCAAAACATCTCTTTCAGCTTTAACGTGAGCCAATTGATCTTTTTTGTACATTTCAGATTTGAGCAATGTTTTCATGGCATATATTTTGCCGGTGTCCCTTTTCTGAACTAATCTAACTTCACCAAATGCACCTTTACCGATAACCTTAACTGTATGAAAGTCCTCGAGCGACAATCTCGTCCTTCTTAATCTCAAAAATTGAGACTCTTTTTTGCCCAGAGAACCTAATTCTCTATTTTTTCTTTCATCAGACCATTCTTGAATAGTCAGTTCAGACTCCAACTCAACTCGTCTTTGATTCCTCTCGATAGCATACTTGACAGATGTCTGGTAAAAGTTCTCAACCTTCAATTTAATAGCTGCTGCTTTATCTTGTGTTGATTTTGTAAGAAGATCAGGTCTTCTCTCAAAATACATATAGTTTGAGGGATGCGTCGGAGAAGGAGCTTGTTGTTGTGCTTGGGCTTCCATCTGCGCTTGGGCTTGTTGTTGTGCTTGTTGTTGTGCTTGTTGTTGTGCTTGTTGTTGTGCTTGTTGTTGTGCTTGTTGTTGTGCTTGTTGTTGTGCTTGTTGTTGTGCTTGGGCCTGTGCATGAGCCTGTGCTTGTGCTTGGGCTTGGGCTTGGGCTTGTGCTTGTGCTTGGGCTTGAGCTTGTGCTTGTGCTTGAGCTTGTGCATGGGCCTGAGCCTGAGCCTGAGCCTGAGCCTGGAATTGTGCCTGAGTTGGTGACTGCTGCGATTGAGTAGTTAGCTGTTGACTTCTTATACTCCGGACTGGACTAGATCCATACGCATTCATTTGCTGTGGATGGCGCAAAGGACTGCTGGAGCCACTATGATTATTTGCACTTTGACTGTAATCTGAATCTGTGGAATATTGGCCAGGTGAAAACTGTACTCCTTGTTGCTGCTGAAATTGATGTGGAGAACCAATACCCACACCGTTTTGAACCTGGCTACGAGAATTGTTGTTGTGCATGTAAAGGCCTGAAACAGAAGGTGGGGGTGTATTGGTAAGTTCATTCGGTATGATCGTATTTTTCGGGGTTGCAGGATAATTCAAAGATGGCACATCTGCGAATCCGCCAGATACCCGTGGTCCAACTGCTTCATTCTGTAATTGATCATGTAATGATGGATGAGAATTTTGTTGCTTCATGTAACTATTACTAAATGAAGCAACTGGTGCTTTCGGCACCGGCTGGCGTACACTTCTGTCAGCTTGCTGTTGGCTCTGGTAATATCCCTGACCATTTTTTGGGTACGACCCGTACGGGTTGTTACCGTTAAACATATCAGAACTTATCTATTGTTTATAAGTGTTTTCGCGTTAATAGAGTGATCAGTATCAATTTCTGTTTATTTCCTAGCACCGGATAAATTGCTTCCTATGATCTATTTTTCTTCTACACTTTGTTTCGTTTAGTTTCCAAGAAGTGGGCACAGAGTGACCCTTTTCTTCACTGTGTGGATGTTGTGCTTGAAGCGTGTGCTTCGTGTATCTTTAGTGATCGGCTTTTAGTTTCCATCCAGTTTGAGCTGAAAAATGACTTACAGGCGCGAACCCACTAGACGTGAAAAAGGCCGGACGGAATAAGAAGAATACCAACAGTAGAGTTGGAGGTTGACTATAAAATGCGTGCATTTAGTTATACGGAGTGAAGATATAAATTAAAAACTCTCTTCGATAAATCGTAGAAATGAAGCATAATTCTAAGTAAATTAAAATCAAGCTTAAAATTGTAGAGCTTGACCCTTTTGTTTCTTTTCACCACCCAATTCAAAATGCTTACATCTTTTCAAAGACAATTGAGACTTGGTCTTACATTTAACACATTCCAATCTCAAGACAACCTTCTTGGTGGTCTTTGCTTTCTTGTGGAAAATTTGCTTGGTTTGACCACCGAAACCGGATTGTTTACGGTCATAACGTCTCTTACCTTGGGCAAACAAGGAAGCCTTACCAGCTTTGTATTGGGTAACCTTGTGTTGTTCGTGTCTACGACATTCTCTACCCTTACAGTAGGTCCTTCTGGTCTTTGGAACGTTAACTATAGGAAAGGCGATTATGTTAGTAAATGGTTCAAAGCTCTCTACTGAGACCCAACAGTTGTTCCCTCAAGGTCGTACGACATGGATAATGTAGCGGCACACAGGCTTCGTCGCTGAGAGCCTGGCCGCATCCTCTGATGTCTCCGATGTTGTTCCACGCGCTGTAATGTCTTTTGCTGTTCTATCGTCGTTCATATACGTCCAATATCAAACGTCTGCAGTACTGGGATCATTTATCCCTCCAATATTTGTTCGCAGTCACGACGTCTGTTTCCACTACTGAACAACTGTTCTGTCTTCGCTTAACATAGCCCATAACATACCCATTTTTGCTGATAGTTCTTGTTTACTTGAGGCCCTAAAGTAACGTTAACTACAATATTCTATCTATTAACGAAAATCTACAATTGATGTAATTTTTGTCAGACAACAGCTGCTCCAGTCTACCCTACCAAAACTGCACCTGTCGTTGCAGCGAACTGTCCACCAGAGATAGTCGGCGCAGAGCGCGTGGGCCCAGCCAGCGCGCCAGCACATTGATCCTGGCCTGTCTAGCGTTGTCGTGAGTACAAGAGATGCGAGCCCAGGCGAGCCCAGCCTAGGCTGGGCTCGCGCCTTGGGACCGTCCAACTGCAGAAACACTCCCTGTAGTGCTGTCTTACCGAGGGCGTCTAGGGAGGTCCTGTCGAGCGATCGGTCTCCCCTCTGTCTTTTCCGTCTAGCCTTTTGCCCTTACCATGAACTCAGTTGAAATAAAATAGACGCGCAGGAAAATTGAAAACTGAAATGGAAATGGTGTACTGGTGTTTGGTATTTGAATTGGTGTGTGGGTCTTACTATGTACAGCAGTCCTCTTTTTTCGCGTCGTTTTCGCGTTTCATGGTTTTCCTGACGCGACAAGAGGGTCTAGAAGGGTTGACATGAATGCAGTTTACAAAAAACCAACGTGGCGAATAAGGAGACAACAGATAACCGAGTTGTATCCACAGTAGTCCTCCAAGGACGTCTTGGTAGCGATCTTAAACTCTATATAAGGCTATGCACTTCGTACGGCGGGTTGTTGTCCAGTGTTGCAGGCTCAATCATCCTATCGGCATCCGTTGGTTCAGGGATCAATCGCGGTTACCCTGCTCTATGTCCTAACTGAGTAAATTCTTCGATTGATGATGACCTGAATTTCACACAAAACGGGTCTCAAGATTGAAAAGAAAATACGCTGCCAGTAGTAAGAATAAACTTCGGTCAAGTACTAGCCAAGTTAGGCCGCTATTAGGACATTCGCTTGAGATCGAAATGGGTTTTGGAGATTTTGCAAGGATATGCGAGAAGACTCCTCTGCCGTTGTGTTCTGTTATCAAAACTGACACGCATATGATCATGCCAAATTCATCGATCATCCATAATTTCAACCCCCAGAATTTGACAATAGGCATCCTGCCAGTATGTTATGCAAGATCCATTGATGTTGCCAACACTGTCATATTCAGTATCGGAAACGCCTTTGTTAATATCGGAGCATTATGCGTCCTGCTGATCATTCTTTATAACGTTAGACAAAAATATACCGCAATTGGTCGTTCCGAGTATCTATATTTTTTCCAATTGAGCTTGCTGCTGATCATTTTTACTCTGATCGTGAATACTGGCGCGTCGCCGCCGGGTTCCGCTTCATACCCTTACTTTGTTGCGATCCAAATTGGTATTGCCAGCGCTTGCTGTTATACACTGCTTATCAATGGCTTTCTCGGCTTCAGGCTTTGGGAAGACGGTACTATGAAATCGTTGTTGCTAGTGCGTGGTGCCTCGTTCGTTGGCTTTGTTGCCAATTTTCTCGCTGCCATTCTAACATTCAGATCGTGGATCGAAAGAGGAAATATACAGCCAATGAACACCGTTGCGCTATTCACCATGATGTACGTCATAAATGCAATCGTGCTTGGGATATTCACCATTTGTCAGTTGGTGATATCGTTGTTTATTGTGCGTAACCTATGGGTGACAGGCGCTATCTTGCTGGGCGTTTTCTTTTTCGTTGTGGGACAAATCGTCGTCTTTGCATTATCGAATATCGTCTGTACGAGTGCAAACCACTATATCGATGGTCTGTTTATTGGTAGCATTTGCAACCTGTTCACATTGATGATGGTCTATAAAATTTGGGATATGACCACGGATGATGATTTGGAATTTAGCGTGAGTGTAAATAAAGAGGGTGACATCATCTATGGCAACAAGTATTAATAGTCATGAAAGCATAAATATCGTATAGCATTTTAACAAAACCACACATGTCATTTATTAGATAACCGGTTTTTGGCGACCTCTATGATGTCTTTGTCGTTTATATGGACAATATTGTCCAGCGCCTTGGTTTGATTGAATGGGTATCCGCAATCCAGGTTTGGACAAATTACCATTGCATAGTTCTGTTGTATGAGACATTTTTTCAAATCTGTGCCACAATCAGGGCATACAAGCATATCCTGCTTCAAAGATTTCTCTTGGGGATCTTTACGTGACATATACTGTATTTCTAGGTGTTTTACATATAAAGTCGGTCTGCGCGATGAGGTGAAAGTTCCCATTTTTAGTTTTCTATGTTTTTTCTTCGGTGTTTTTCTCAAGACATAGCAGCATATGGGAATAAGGTGAAATATTTCCTTAATGTCATTGAGAAAGTCAAAGCTTGTATAGCGAGCATGTCTAGAGTTGACTCAGGTAAGTTTTCCCGCCTGCAGAGTGATCCTTCGTGCATAAGAAATATATGTATTGTTGCCCATGTTGATCACGGAAAGACATCACTTTCTGATTCTCTGCTTGCTTCGAATGGGATAATTTCGCAAAGACTGGCGGGTAAAATTCGTTATTTGGATTCAAGACAGGATGAGCAGCTGCGTGGTATCACAATGGAATCATCTGCAATCTCATTATATTTCAGAATTCTTCGTAAACAAGAAAACTCAGATGTCCCACTAGTAAACGAGCACTTGATCAATTTGATCGATTCGCCAGGTCATATAGATTTCACCAGTGAAGTCAGTGCAGCATCAAAACTTTGTGATGGTGCAGTAGTCCTTGTTGATGTTGTTGAAGGTGTCTGTTCACAAACTATAACGGTGTTAAGACAGTGTTGGGTTGAGAAGTTGAAACCAATATTGGTGCTAAATAAGATTGATAGACTATTCACCGAATTGCAACTCACGCCACAAGAAACATATCTTCATTTATCGAAAGTCATAGAGCAAGCAAATTCAGTTATTGGATCTTTTTTTGCAGGACAAAGGCAATTAGACGATTTTTCATGGAGAGAACAATTAGAAAAAAATGCTAGTGCAGAATTCATTGAAAAGGACGACTCCGGTATTTACTTCGATCCTTCTGAAAATAACGTTGTATTTGCCTCTGCTGTTGATGGTTGGGGATTTAATATAAGCCAGCTGGCTAAATTTTATGAACAGAAATTGGGAGCCAAGAGAGAGAACTTACAAAAAGTTCTTTGGGGTGATTTCTATATGGATCCAAAAACTAAGAAAATTATTAACAATAAAGGACTGAAGGGAAGAACTTTAAAGCCACTTTTCGTTTCATTGATTATGGAAAATATATGGAAGATATATGAAAGTGTGATGGTGTCCAAGGACAATCAGGCAATTGAGAAAATTACCAAGGCACTAAATATAGATGTTCCAGTACGTGATTTGAGAACCAAGGATGAAAAGCAACTTTTAAGGAGAATTATGGGACAATGGCTCCCAGTGAGTACAGCTGTCTTATTGACAGTGATAGAAAAACTGCCCTCTCCTTTGCAATCACAAGCGGAAAGACTAGATACAATAATTTCTGGTGCTCCTGGCTCTAATACGATAGATAGTGACCTTATGAAATCAATGAAGCACTGTGATAAGGAGGGTCCGGTGAGTGCCTACGTCTCAAAAATAATATCAATACCTAGGAACGAACTGCCTGTACCTATTTCAGGGGATCAATTAAATAATGATCATGTGGAGAGGAGTCGTGATGCCAGAAGATTGGCTTCCGAAGCGGCAAAGCATGCCGAAATGATGGAAAGACTATCCAGCATTAACGTTGCATCTACCTCCAAAGGTGAAAATAGAAATTCAGACGAGCCTGACTTATACCAAAGGGTTAAAGAGACTGTAGTTACGCCTGAGGTTGATATTGTTGGTAAGAAAATCGATAGGACGGAAAACATTTCAAACTTTGCCGATGATTTTGAATATGATATCAACGAAGTCAGTGATGATACAGAATTGGAACCTAATTTCATACCGTCTATTGATCCAAATGATCCATTGGCTTCACTTTTCGAGTACGAGGATGAGAACTCTTCTGAACAAGTTGAGATTCCCATGGAAGAAGAGCTTTCGGATGATATGTTTGACGAGAAAGAGGAGGTTCTGGTTGGATTCGCAAGAGTATATAGTGGTACCTTGAGAAAGGGGCAAGAAATCTCGGTTTTAGGACCAAAATATGATCCGCAGCTCCCAGAAGTAAACGTGCAAACAGCAGTCATCACTGATTTGTACATGTTCATGGGTAGGGAGTTAGTACCGCTGGAAGTGTGCCCACCTGGTAACATTGTTGGTATCCGTGGTCTGGCCGGTAAAATTTTGAAGAATGGTACGCTCGTTGAGAAAGGTGTTTCGGGAGTAAATCTTGCGGGGGTTGGTTTCCAAACGACTCCAATTGTTCGTGTGGCAGTTGAATCTACTAACCCCATGGAAATGAATAGATTGTCAAGAGGTTTGAGATTACTAAATCAGGCTGATCCTTGTGTGGAAACCTATGTAGAAGATACAGGTGAGCACATTTTATGTACTGCCGGGGAACTTCATCTTGAAAGATGTCTGAAAGATCTTAGAGAGAGATTTGCTGGTATAGAAATTACAAGCTCGGAACCTGCTATTCCGTACCGTGAAACCTTTTTGGATGCACCGGATATGAATCCACCTAATAATGTTGAATTAGGCAGAGGCTCCTATGAATTGCTCTTAGGGCCCTATAAAATCAAGATATGCACTACTCCCCTTCCCGATTCAATTACTGAATTTTTGGAGCGTCATCAGAGCGAGGTGAAAGCTTTTTCCGTTGAGACATCCTCAGTAGATGCAGAAAATATTCGTGTCTCATATCTGCAGAAGCTCGAAAAAATAATGTCACAAGCGGACAATGCATCTAAATTGAAGCTTTCCTTATCTAAAATCGCATCACTTGGACCAAAAAGGACCGGACCGAATATTATAGCTTCTGAAAATGGCATGTTGGGCTCCCTTTCGACCATGGAGGGCGCCACATTTGAATATGCAGACTCAATGATTAACGGATTTCAACTTGCGGTTGCGGAAGGTCCCTTAGCAAAGGAACCTGTTCGGGGTATGTATGTTTTAATTCAAGATATCAAAGAAATGACAGAGGAAGAAATGCGGAATATCGACGATCCTCAATACCAGCAAAACATTTCAGATATATCAGGCAGATTAATTACATCAGTTAGAGATAGTATTCATGCAGGATTCCTTGATTGGTCTCCAAGAATGATGTGGGCAATGTATTCATGTGAAATTCAAACTTCTGTGGAAGTCCTGGGAAAAGTATACGCTGTGGTACAGCAAAGACGTGGCAGGGTTGTCTCCGAGGAGATGAAAGAAGGTACTCCATTTTTCCAGATCGAAGCGCATATTCCCGTCGTGGAAGCTTTCGGGTTCAGTGAAGATATTCGTAAGCGGACTTCTGGTGCAGCTCAACCGCAGCTGGTATTTGCTGGATTTGAAAGTATCGATATGGACCCATTTTGGGTTCCAACAACAGAAGAAGAGCTCGAAGATTTGGGTGATATCGCTGATAAGGAGAATATCGCCCGCAGACACATGAATGCAGTTAGAAAACGTAAGGGTCTATTCATTGATGAGAAAGTTATTCAGAATGCTGAGAAACAAAGGACCTTGAAAAAGAACTAGTCTGACACCTTTAGGTCAGGTCATCGAAGTCTTGGTTTGTATAACATCGTAATTAACGACTGGCTATTCCACAAAGAAATAGAATAATAAAAATTGCGTGCGGCTCATCGAATGAGAGTATCAGCTACCAGCTTAATAGCGTATCTCAGATTGAAAGTAAGCTTTATAAAGGTTGTAGCTTTCCACATCGGTGTTGAGGTTAATTCGTATAATTACTGTAAAAGCGTTTACAAAGCAATTTATTTCAGTATGCAACACCCGGTGAAAAAAGTTAATTTTTCGATTGATGTGAATCACAGCAGGCCTACCCCACTGAATATGTTGATGCAGCAAAGTATGGAAGTTCTTACTAAAGTGGTTGCGCGTAAATTACAAGATTCAGGAAAGATTCCTCATGCGAAAGGACCCTTACAAGTATCGTTTGAGAGCAAAGGGCTTTCGATTGAGAGCTTCGATGACGATGATAAAAATGAGGAACACCTGGCAATAGATGATCTTTCTCTGGACGGCGACTCTGATAAAGAAGTGATAGACATGGATAATGAAAGCAATTACCACATATGTAGCTCTGACAGTAAAAAAAGCAGAAATAACACGGCGGAGCAAACGAACATGGAGAACAGCCTTCAACTGGATTGCGAAATAGATGATTCAGAGCTACATCTTAATGAGGAAGAAGGTGATATCATGTTTGATTATGGAACACAGGAGATAACAGGATCGCCGACGGAGATAGGGGTCCATATTTCTAAGATGTTGGAATCGGCGTTACCTAATGGCTTTGAGCATGATGGCCAAGGTAGATTGCACGCAGTAGTCAATGGTGATGAGCTGACAATAACGGAACAAGAGTTCGCGGAAGCTATGAATAGCTTACAAAAGATTCAGACGTTAAAACACAGAAAACAAATGAACAAACGCGGAACCAGTATTGAACCGCTTTCTGACAGCGAAATTGTGGAGAAAAGGACAGAAGAGCTGAGTGGTGACATTCTGCAAGAAGCTGAAGATCTTAGCGACCACGAACCTTCCACTAAATCACGGACCCAACGACACACTCACTCACATAATGGTGGTCATGACCATAGTAATGCTCATCCTCACTGTCATAGTTCTGCAGAAAGAGCCACGGAATCAGCAAAAACAAGAAGAAGGCATGATTACGAGTACCCATCGACCCCCTCTAGAAGCACTCCCAATTTTGGAGCCCTGTTGAACGAAAAAAGCCCACTATGCTTATTCTGCGAGTATTATATGGTTTTTGGTGAACCACCGCGTAACATGATCAAATGGTACAACAGAACGTATGAGTACGAGCCGCTGCCGAAAAATCAAGATCCACATCATAAGCACCAACATAAGCGTAACCGCTGATACAAGCACAGCATTGTTGCAGTAATTCTTGACATCAGTACGGTAACACCATCGTTTCTATTCAATTGTATGGTTTTTGTGTGGTGTAAGGGTTTCGTTTTACTTTTCAAATTTCTATAGTCAAGGCGATGCTGGTTTGTTTGTGTTTACGCTTTGACTTGAAAAAAAACAAACATTGAGTTTGAGAGGTAACGAACTAAGGTGAAGGAGGTCATTATGCAGAAGCCCCATTGTACGGAGATTTTCCCGACTGTTAAGGAAGCATATCTTAGTTTTGCCAATTTTGAAAAGTTTTTGTTATGCAAACACCAGCATAGCCCGAAAACTTCGAGAATCTCGGTTGTAAGTGCGGCATGACATTGGGCGTCCAGTACTTTTACAGTGGAAAGTAATTCTACATCCTAGAGAAGCGACTGCTTGGTAAATTTTGACATTGTTTTTATCAAGCCATCTCCTATCTTGTAATAATGCAGGTTTGAGAATAATAGTTTGCATTGTCACATATGAAACATATATAAGAGACATGCTATGCCAGTTCTGAATTTTCTCTGATTGATGACTCTTTTAAATATATCAAGAACAATCACAATAAACTTGCAAGATTTTTTCCTTCCACCTTGTGCAACCCGATCTAAGGCAGCATAACTGATTATACAGGCAAAACTATTTCCAACTAAACACATTCATTAAAAACTTTTTCTAGTTTAATCAAAACTAGCTAACCAGAGTCGTTCCTTTCAGATATTTGTTTGCCAACCAAAGTCATTCTTTAAAATTTTAAGCTTTAATTGAAACTAATAAAATGAGATTTCAATTACCATCCATCGCCACAGGTGTCGTTTTGCTTTCAGCACTTGCTAATGCTCAAGTTAAACTATTTACATCAAATGGTGTTGTATACAGTTATGCTGTCATTACAAGCACAATCAGTCCTGCAAGTGTCTACGTTGAGACAATGTATTACACTACCACTCGTGTCCAAAAAGTTACTTTGGAAAATTCACAGGTCACTTCCACGACAGAAGAAATCGTGGAAGCCTCGACATATGCTACTTCAACTGCTGAGGCAGCCAATCAGGTTACGTCTACTACATCGCCATCTGCATCGCCATCTGCATCGACATCTGCATCTTCATTGAGTGGTAGTCAAGCTCCCAGTTCGAGGTCAATATTCACACTTCAACCTTCGTCAATTAGTTCTTTGACAGCTGCTACATCCAGTTCGTCCTCGCCAATTTCTGCCGTTACATCTAATTCTGCTAAATCGACTAGCGAAACGAGTTCTCAAAGTAGCACCTCAACTTTATCTCCAAGCTCAATATCGAGCTCGGTCCTCTCCTCGAGTTCTGTTACGGGTTCTGTCACAAGTTCTCTCACAAGTTCTGCCTCGAGCTCCACACTAACTTCATCTTCTAGTTCAAATGGTGTCACAAGCATTGCATCATCATTGGAACCGTATACTACTATTACTGGCACGGACGGATCGTGTTCAGTATATTACGATGATGCAGATTATTACAGTACGGTATACCTAACGAATCCAAGTCAGTCCGTAGATGCAGCTACCACTCTAACAAGCACAATGACTGTTTACGCCACCTCTACTCTTCTGTAGTAGAGAATCTCTTTAGTGAGAAGAAACAACCTGTTTCGATTTTGTTTTGATTTGTAATGTTTTTTATTTTTTTTTTGTTATTATATATTGTGTAAAACCATGATTTTCCTAAGGCGTAATAGACGTTAGCATTATCGGGCAATTACTTCAGTATAGTGTCATTCCAAGAGGAGAGCTTCCGAACCTGCTGGATCCTCTATCTTTCCTTGATTCATATTCATGCAAAACCATACACATGCAGGTGATAGCTTCCGTTTCCCAGGTTATGTTGAATATGCCATCGGAGATCGGTGTGTCGCCATTAATAGATTCGCCCAATTCGAGATTTGCAAGTCTTAGAGTTCGCTTCTTTGGTATCATGGTTGATGTTGAGTCTGAATATCGAGCCCACAATGGCAATTTAGTTAATTTTCTTCCTTTATGGGTTGCAGCATACTCATCGTAGTCTGTCATTGTCTTCTGGTCCATCAGTGATGGCATTTCATCATCAAGTACTAAGAGTTTCAAGCTGCCACTACCAAATGGCGATGCGAATCCAGTCGTACCATACCATCGCAGATTCATATCGTTTAGTTTAGTATCAGTGTTTCTTCTTTGAACATGGTTAGCCATTATTATGGGTTCAATTGGTGGATCAGTCTGATATTGCGGATAGAATGACAGTTTCGTTTCAATTCTGCTGTAGCCATCTAATATTTCTTGGCAAACAACACAAAACAAATATTTGTAAAGCATAAAAGAACCATTCTGAGATACAAAGATCGCATTAGTTGGAGGTTTGTCCACTTCTGCGTTAATTAATACAAATTTGTAAATCTTGATATCTGGAGCATTTCGACTGAATATTGTCTTCACAACGCCTAGGGGTAGAGCATGGTATAGAGGAATACCTAGCCCGTTGACTGTGTCCAGTTCGTCAAATTTTCTCTTATTGTTCAAGTACCTGCTGAATGATGCTTCGCTGGGGAAGCAGAAAAATCCTTTAGACAATACTATTGAGGTTAATGGCATTATCCGTATGGAATTAAAACGGGGACATCTATTAATGAAACCCTGTCTTTGAAGATCCCCTATAGTCTCACTCTCGGATATAACAGTGTTTAGAGTTATACGATCAGAACCCTCGTCATCGTAGGCTTGCTCAAAAACCGTTGATTGATCATCTACATCATCTTGATCGTTGTAAGCAAGCTGTTGATTTCCGGCCGGCCGATCTGATCGAGAACTTTCCCCATGATGATGGCCTATCAGACTTCGTACTCTATTCATTTCAGTTCCGCTTTGGACAGCTTGAGGATCCTAAATGACTTCCTTTCTTGCGAGTTTCTTAATACCAATTAGTAATACCCGATGAGATAAAGCGTGTTACAGATTTTTTAAGGATGCCCAGCTAATTCCAGTCGCGGTAACACGAAACAGCAAAAGTTAGATACAAAGCTACCGCCTTGTAGATTCAAGGTAAATTGGCTGCGATTGGTGTTATCAAGTCAGTAAGTGTGATGAACTGGCGAACTGGCGAACTGGCGAACTGGCGAGCGGGCGAGCAAAAACTGCTTAGAAATATCACAAGAGCAAGATGATGAGCTGTGACCTGGATCTATTGAACAAGTACGAGAGCTAAAAAGAGGTTGTGAGATGCTGCATATTGCAAACAACCCGGAACAAATCGATCGATGTATGCACTCTCTGATTAGAACAAATTGCTATCTGTATCTATTTCTATCTTAAGAAAACACGAAAAAAGCTAAAAGCTAAGTGAGATCCGAGATAGCACGAAAAAAATCAAAATAGTCTAGAGATCCAAAAATTAACGAACAAAAGACCAGCGAAAACAGTGTAAAGAAACACATTCTTCAACTGATATAGAAGCTACATCTATCAAATATTTGATTAAGATGGCGATTGACCAAGAAGCAATCAAAAAGAGATTTTCGCAGATTGAAGATGACATCAATAACATGAACAAGATGATTGACGACAATCTGCAAATATATGATACAACGAGAAGCGGAAGAGATGCAAAGCATGATGCTGAAGCAGATATGGAAACTCTGAAAGAATCAAGTGATTCTGCGAGCCACCCTGGAGATGAGGGTAATATCGTAGCTGTAAGTCCTAAAGAGTTCTCTCAGGTTACGGCCAGCGCAGCCAGCACGTTTGTCAATAATTCAATAAAAGGTGATCACGATGAGGACAGTGAAACTGATCGAAAGACTTTGGCTAAGACTGATTCTGTAGAGGCCGTGCGTACGACCCAAGTCACGACGCAGACTATCGTTGAGGAATCTACGCAGCCAGCCCCACGTAATCAGTTGGAAACAACTGCCCAAAAGAAGAAACCATTTGAGAGTGATGTACAGACAACCGTTCAAGAATCTGTGCAAAAGATTTCTCAATATCATGAGCCAGTTCAAGAAACTGTAAAGCAGGCTATTCATGTCTCGGAAGAAACAGTGCCTAAACCCGTAGACAGTTCGCTAACTGCTGGTAAAGTGAATGCAGATGTTACTGAGTCCGAAAAAGCTGCAGACCACAGCGCAAACTCTTCAGAAAACTTCCACGACTCGAGCAACTCCATAGAAAATCCGCCCTCTTTACAATCCTCGCCAGCCCAACCTGAAGCACAGATTTTTCTGCCTAAGAATACCCAGCCTGGTGGAGCTGTTAAGTCCCCTCCGTCGACACCAACAACACCAAATTTGCGACGCCCTACAAACCCATTCAGGGTCATTTCCATCGGTAGCACCAGCCAAGACAGTGAGAGTCGCAAATCGTCAAAATCTTCTGTAGAAAACGAGCAATACAGCGTCGATTCGACGAGCAATACAACGAGACTTGAGAAAAGAGTAGATTACCTCACCAAAAAGTGCTCCAAGCTGCAGAAGGAGATATCGTACCTGCATGATATGAGTAACCAAGCGACGCTTCCGATCGAGGATAAAAGGAAGCTAGCGGAAGCAATTAGCAAACTGCAGGAGTACCTAGATAGCAAGACCAAGGAGAAATACGAAATCGGCGTACAGCTCAGCAGACAGTTGAGAAAAGAGATCGATCGGGGTGAAAATGGTCAGTTCTGGGTCGGGACTAAATAATACAGTGTACTGTGTTTGTATAAAAATATAAATACATGGGAATATCAACGCCATTCTTCGTAACGTCAACGTCAAAATACCTCTTTCACCTCGCCATATCTGCTTTCATAGCCGCCAATATGTTTTGATATTGCTGTCTAAGAGCATTTGGATACTGTTACCCGCAAATAGGTGGAAAAAATTTCAGTCTAATAAGAAGCCAAATGAGTTTTACTCATCAAGAAGCGTTCATTAGACAGACGTTAACGATCTGCAGGAGGCGAAAAACACTCGACAAGCGGTTGTCTTATTTGATTTTGTTGTTCGTGCATTCGGGTTAGTTGTTCTACAAAGCCAACGTTATTTTGCAGAACAAAGATGTCTCGTGAAGGTTTTCAAATCCCAACCAACTTGGATGCTGCCGCCGCCGGTACGTCGCAAGCAAGAAGTGCAACATTGAAGTACATTTGTGCCGAATGTTCGGCGTCTTTGTCGCTGTCAAGAACGGATCCTGTTCGTTGCAAGGAGTGTGGTCATAGAATCCTGTTGAAGGCAAGAACGAAGAGAATGGTTCAATTTGAAGCAAGGTGAGAAGATGGTGTCATATCTGCGGGATGGTTGCATGGTCATTGGCATGTGCTCAAACGGATCAGTACGCGCAAGCTGGTTAGGATGACATGCTGCGGCGCTCGGTCCACATATGCAAACTGGGACCCTTCGGGCTCTCACTTAAATAGCCAAATTACGTATTTGAATTTTTATTGTAACATATAGAGGAAGAACAAGACAAGTTATTGGCATCTGTTCGAGAACGATCGGCAGGACGGACGGGCACCAAGTGGCTTTCGGAAATCAAAAGACAAGCAACTTGCTGGCATTGGTGTTCTCGAGCCTGAATATGGATGTGGCAGGCCCCATGTGCTCAATGCTGTGAATTTTCTTCAGAATATTAGGCAAGTTACATTTATATAGCGTTTATCTTTTTCTAGTAATCTTTACTTTAGTGCGACAAGACATGCAGGAAGATTGACCAAAAAAGAAAAAGCAAATAGTTAAACTGTAAAGTTGAATCGGAGAAGACAAACAGACCAAAACTACTCGATCTTGAAAGGAGCCTTGGGGTATACAAAGGTGGTAGCAAGTGTTTCAAGAGTGATTGGATATTGGCATGTCGAGCACTACGCAAGGAATGGATTCCAATTCGTCGAAAAGCGTCTCCACTTTCGACTTAGAGCCCAATCCGTTTGAGCAAAGCTTCGCATCCACGAAGAAAGCCGGGACTGGTGCATCTAGTTTTCAGGTAGACAATGGTATTAGAGCTTCTGAAGCTCAGAAATCTGTTGTTATTCGAGACAAAAGCTTGCCAACTACAGTCGGCAGTGCAAACGGCAATGCGAGCGTCGTTGGTAACCCGAATAGTTTAGTCATCAATGAAGTGGCTGATAATGGTCAAGTGGCACAAATCGATACATTAGAAAGAAGTAGGCTGTCTTCGTTGATGTACGGTGCAGAGCGACCTAATATACACTCACCGCCGCAATTAACCCCTGGCGGTAGCAAGAGGCTACCGCCAATTTTACTGTCGCCATCGTTTATGCATCAGGGAATGAGCAGTGGTCCAAATTTGAATGGAATTCCACATAACCAGATAGGGGGACATGTCCCAAATGCGACCTCTCCTCCAGCAACAAACATGAGTAGCGGTGCAACAACGGCAGAAAGTTTGAAAAGCGGCTATTTTTTAGGTTTGCCGAAGACTGGACTTACGCCTAACGAATCAAATATGAGGACTGGTCTCACACCGATTCTTGGTGCAGTCCATAATTTAACTCATCATCCGCCTTTTACCACTTTGCCGTCATTCAGCAACGTCAAGCCGGAAAGCGACTTCAACAACATGGAAAACAATCATCAAATGCCCTCGCGTAACTTCAATCAAATTCCGTCGGGAATATCCCATAATGGGGCCTCCAATACCGGTGACTCGGCATCTTTTTCATCTGGTCTAGGTTCAATATTGGGTCTTGCAACTACTGCGTCACAGCCAAACAGCTCTGTTATTCAGCCAGCAGTCTCGAATCGTGGAGGTCCAAGCTTGGTTTCGGCAAGCCAAAGCAAAACTATTAGCCCCAGTAAGAGCATAAATGTCAAAGAAGAACAAGATGTTACAGCAACCGTTTCGGCAGCGCCGGCAGCGCCAGCAGCGCCAGCAGTTGCTGTTGGAAATACAAGCAAGTCACGAAAAAGGAAATCTTCGAATACAATGTCACCTACACAAACTACTGCAGGAAAAAGAAAGTCATCAAGTTCTAGCAAGAATAATAAATTCAATAAAAAAAACCATTCGGGAGCCTCAGAGTCGCCTCACTTTACCGAAACGGATAATTCCAATAAGGAATCAAATGCGAATATTTATGAAAATTACGATGATGATGATCAAGATAAGAGACGAAAGGAATTTCTAGAGAGAAATCGTGTGGCAGCTTCCAAGTTTCGCCGAAGGAAAAAAGAATATATCAAAAAAGTTGAGGTTGATTTGAAGTTTTACGAGTCTGAGTATGATGACCTTTCTCACGCTATTGATAAAGTATGTGGTATTGTGCAAGACTCTCCTCACTTAACTGGCAACCACTCTTTAATCGCGATGTTGGAGACTGCAATAACTAAAAATGATGTACCGTCATCGTTGTCAATCTTAGCGCATATTAAGCAAGTAATCCATGAGACCAATTATTTCCAACGTAATGGGAAAAATCCGAGACGAGATAGCATGCAACAAGAATCTGATGATGATGATAGGCGACGCTCTGATGCAGGTTTATCAAATAAAAATAGAAGTAGACACGCAAGCATGTCATCCGGAACTCAACAGCGAAAAGACTCCCTTGATAACTATAATGGTAATAACAGGGGACCATTTAGTTCCATGACGCATCAGCCGCCTAGCTCAGAATCTAATTTATCTTTCAGTACAGATGCTACCACAATCTCATCTTCATCAAAAAATGATGCCATTGCCTCAGGACTGCTGCCTTTATCGCTAGTGGACGAAAAGGAGCAGACCAGTAATCCTGTAGCTAGTGCCATAGGTACAATAAGTACCTTGCCCGACATTATAAATGGAACGCAGGTCATTCCTTTGATTAATATCTCAAATCGGCCTACTAACGATAATAAGACGATATCTGAAGCACGGCAGAGCTCAGTAACTGGATTGCCTTCAGACACTTCCAAGTTGGCACCAGATTTGGCTAAGTATCCTAACTCGGACTGACGAAATAATTAAAAAACTATAACGTATATCTATATATAGAGAGATTGATTGATTGCCTCATATGGATTATCACTCGTCTTAAGCTTACATTCATTTTTTTAAATTTGTTTCTTATGTTCAAAGCTTTCAACAGTAATTTATAGTTCACTTTTTTTTTCATCGAGGAATATCAT
Organism: Zygotorulaspora danielsina; assembly: GCA_030572985.1. NCBI lineage: Eukaryota > Fungi > Ascomycota > Saccharomycetes > Saccharomycetales > Saccharomycetaceae > Zygotorulaspora > Zygotorulaspora danielsina. Next base: position 771,471 of record JAJMCL010000005.1, read on the forward strand.
TCTTATCTGCTGTAGTATCACCGGAGATAAATAAAAGAATAAGTGATACATACTAGCGTTTAAAAGCAATTCATCTACATTGGGCTTCCATAAGCAAGTCCATCTGCAATTAAAACATAACCATGAGCTATAGCTATTTGAAAGGAGCTAAAAAAATTATCTGCATTGGTCGTAATTATGCAGCGCATATCAAGGAACTGAACAACGCTACTCCCAAGCAGCCATTTTTTTTCCTGAAGCCTAGCTCTAGTATCATAACCCCAATTGATAACTTCAATTCTCGCAAAACCCTCCCTGAAAATGCCAGTTTCAACGGATTAAACGATAACGGTACGAACCCCTCTCCAATTTATGTTCCTTCAGGAGTTACTATTCATCATGAAATCGAACTAGCCTTGATTATGGACAAGTATGTTTCCAATGTTGAAGCTGATAACTTTCATGCACATGATGTGTATGATGCTATCAGTGGTGTGTCATTAGCTCTTGATTTGACAGCGAGAAATGTGCAAGATGAGGCCAAAAAAAAGGGTTTACCATGGTCAATTGGCAAAGGCTTCGATACTTTCCTGCCAATTTCAAAGTTCATTCCTAAAGATAAATTTTTGAAGGATAAAGATAACCTACAAGATGCGTTTCGTTTAACGTGTGAGGTTAACAATATCAAGAGGCAAGACGGGACCACGAATTTGATGTTGAACCCACTTCATAAAATAATTCAGCATATTTCGACAATGATTTCACTAGAACCTGGTGACATTGTCCTTACGGGAACGCCAGCTGGAGTAGGAGAATTACATCCTGGTGATAAGATAAGCTGTCAGTTACGCTATCATGATTCAGAGCTGGTTAACATGTCGTTTGGATGTGAAAAACGACCTGGACCTTACGTTTATAAGGAGACATAGTCAAAAGTGCCCTTAAAGTGTTTTTTCTGCTCCATATAAAGAAGTATGGAATGAAGTAAATATCATACTAGCGCTGTTGAACCATATGCGGTTATTCTCCAAATTACTAGCCCTCAAGTACATAGACCGAATTTAATTCCATCAACATGCTTCCCCCTTTCTTACTTTTTAGTGTAAGAATTTATAATTCTATTATTCTTGGCTCCTGAACGAAGCTAAATTGTCTTACGTTTACTTTTCCTTCTTTCAGTACCTTGAAACTCTCTTCATCCATTCGATACGACTGACTATAAACAACTTCCTTTATACCTGTTTGGACAATTTTAACAGAGCATGTTAAACAGGGACAAGTATCGCAATATAGGATCGCAGTTGGACCTATCCTGTCTCTCCCAGCCTCCAACAGGGCATTTTCCTCGGCATGAAGACACAGGCAGCTCTGTAGGGAATGAGAGTCCCCGCTGTTACAACGCAGACAGCCCCCGTTGAAGCAATTGGTCAAATGGCGCGGCGTTCCATTATATCCTGTTGCGATAACCCTGCGATCTCTAACTATTACACATCCGACTCTTCTTTTCATACAATTTGAACGAGATGCTGCCAAGGTTGCTAATTTCATAAAATAGGTATCCCAATCTGGCCTCAGAGGTGGTTTTAACTCTTTAGAGTTAGAATTTTGTAGCATCTTGAGCTGTTCTCCCATGGATTTTGACAATCTCGAACGTAAAGTGTTGATGTCCCTATCCACAATCTTGAACTTAAAATGAGACTGTTCGCGCAATTTTATAAGGGAAGGATCATAATCAAAGCGGTCAATCACATCTATGAAACTTTCTATATTAAAATCTTCGAGTTCCTTCTTGATCAAGTTCATTCTTAGATGAAGTGAAGCATCTATGGACAGATGCACAAAGAAGGGACGTTTATCTAGAATCGCCAAGAGTTCCAAAGTATCACAGCGTATAACCATATTTTTCTCGTAATTCATTGTAGCATAATCTAGTATTTTATTGCCATCTCCATCGTGATCCAGCTTTCCGAATCCATGATCTTCTACCAGCACTTGGATTGCGATTTCTACGCCACTAAATTTTGTCCCGCTGACAGCAACTAGCATTTCTTACTAGGGTCCTTGAATCTCTAAGAACAAAAGACTCAAATATACACAACAGTGGTCAAAATAATGCAGTTCAAATTGCCTTTGACAATCTCCATCTTCTATTTCAACTGAAATTTTCCATATTCATAATCTCCCCATGGCGTCGCGTCCGATGAGGTCAAAATTTTGTATCTTCTTCGGGGAAACAATTACATGAAAAAAAGCCAAACTTGAAATTTATTTCACATGGATGGAAGAAAAGGAAAGGTTTGGTAAGCATTGAGGTTAATTATATAAATATTGGCTCGTTGAGGGATAACCACTGCTGAGGATAAAGCATCTCATATCAGAAATTGAAAGAAAGCGGGATGTTTCATGTGGAGAAGGCGTTTGTTCAGGGAAGAGCAATGGTAAAAATGCCTGTGACTGGTCTTGGAACCAAGATTAAGCTGCATAATAGAACCTCGTTGTTATGGAAGCGAAAATTTTCTGCAAGAGGGCTCATAAATCAGCGACAGAGGACTGAGGAGATGGTATCTCATGCAAATGCGAGCGGACGTACATCAGTGATAAAATGGGCTGTCCTAACTGGTGTTACCATCGCGCTGGGCACCATAATTTTGAGATCACAATCTCAAAATGGGCCACTGAAAGAAAAGAATGACGAGGAGAATTCTGTGCAGCTTAAGCGTAAGCCAAGGATTCGGATCTTCGATAATGACTGGCTATTTTTTTGTTACTCAACTTTACCATTGAACGCGATCTCAAGATTATGGGGTCAGGTTAACTCTCTGGATCTACCACTGTGGGTCAGGCCATGGGGTTTCAAGTGCTATTCTTACTTATTTGGTGTTGATCTGGATGAAATGGAGGATCCTAACTTGAAACATTATTCTAATTTATCAGAATTTTTTTACCGTGGCATAAAACCAACCGCTAGACCTATATCTCCCGGAAATAACGTCATAATTTGTCCTAGCGACGGCAAAGTTTTACAAATTGGTATAATCGACTCAGATAGCGGTGAAATTGAACAGGTCAAAGGTCTTACCTATTCTATTCGTGATTTCTTGGGAACCCACTCTCATCCCTCCATGTCGAGAAGTCAGTCCAACATCGACTTGGCATCTGATGAAGAGAAACATAAAGAGTTTGCCAGGTTGAACGATTTCAACTTATCTGATGATAGTGGTAACAAGGCGGAGCACTATATAAAAGTTAAAAATGAGGGTGATAAAACGGTAGAAGAATCAAAGCCAACTATGTCAAAAACAGTAAGTTTACTGAATGAGCTCTCATTAAATTCTGATGTATACAGAAAACCATATAATGAACCGAAAGATACACAGCTATTTTTCGCTGTCATATATTTAGCTCCAGGTGATTATCATCATTTCCATTCACCTGTAAACTGGGTTTGTAAAATTCGCCGTCATTTTCCAGGTGACCTATTTTCCGTGGCACCTTACTTCCAGAGGAATTTTCCAAACCTTTTTGTTCTCAATGAGCGTGTTGCATTATTAGGTCACTGGAAGCACGGATTTTTTAGCATGACTCCGGTCGGGGCAACGAATGTTGGCTCTATAAAGTTGAACTTTGATAAAGAGTTGAGAACAAATGTTAAAAGAAACAAACATAATGAACCTCACGCTTGTTATGAGGCAACCTATGAACATGCTAGTAAGATTTTAGGAGGTATGCCACTTACGAAAGGGGAGGAAATGGGAGGCTTTATGCTTGGAAGTACTGTTGTGCTATGCTTTGAAGCTCCGAAGAATTTTAAGTTCAAAGTTACAGCTGGAGATAAAGTCGAAATGGGTCAAAAATTGGGTGCTGTATCTGAATAGGAGAGAGGGTTTGAAACTTTCTTATGTATATTACAATCGTATCATATAAACAAAGATGCACTAGAATCTATATATCTTCTTACTCATACACAATGTTTTTTTCTCCATATTTCCAATTGGAAATCCGTTGTGTCGCCACTGTTACCATCTGAACATAGCATATCCAAATTATATGTACTGTTGTCGTTCATAAAAGCATCCTCTTTGTCCGTGAGAGCTTCCAGCTCTTTCATTGTGGTATCATTAAGATATCATATAAACAAAGATGCACTAGAATCTATATATCTTCTTACTCATACACAATGTTTTTTTCTCCATATTTCCAATTGGAAATCCGTTGTGTCGCCACTGTTACCATCTGAACATAGCATATCCAAATTATATGTACTGTTGTCGTTCATAAAAGCATCCTCTTTGTCCGTGAGAGCTTCCAGCTCTTTCATTGTGGTATCATTAAGATGCAGTTGATCCATTAACTTGTCTCCCACCTTCAAATGACCCTCTTCCTTCTTCTTATGACTTCCCCATTTTTTCTCAATTTTTTCTTTCAATGCCTGCTGGACAATGGCAGTAGATTGCCCTATTTCAGCATCCATGTCAACGTCAAAGTTACCTACATTTACGTCATTATTTCGCTTGCGCTGAATATAAATAATACTGCCACCTTTGAAAAAATTCGTTGCCCTCAATTTCTCCCCAAAGTTAACTTCAAGGGGATAGTAATTAGGGTCATCAACTTTTAAAGACTTTATCTTTCGTATATCAGGCAATAAGCATGGAGCTTTAAGCACCTTCTCTTCTAGAATGTTTTCATTGAAGCAGGCTGTTAATTGAAAGGAGACATCATTTATAGGTTTCTCTGTCTTTGCATCTCTGAACATCAAGCACCTTGGTTCTACAGCCATAGCCCAGAAATATTTAGTCTCCTGCAACAGTGATGCCGACATATATGTTGGTAATGTTGAAATGATGAGATATGCCAGACTTTCGTCATCAGAAGTTTTTAAGGCATACTGCCCCGAACCGAGGAAAAGAAAGCCCAACGACATGCTAGAAGCCATGAACTTGGAATATTGGTTCTCCTCATCATTTTTATCATTTCCTTGGGAATTAAGACCAAGGAACGCTTCTTCTGTCTCACTGTTTTCTTCTAAAATGGCTCCCGAATCCATACCGGGTGCTGTGTTTGATGCTTCCTCTTCTCTATCATCATCTTCTTCTTCATCGTCGTGATCTTCTTCTTCATCAATTTCAATATCACAACCATCTGGTCCAGTTGTAGATACCAGACTTCCATTTTCTGGTGGACTTTTATGTCTCTTCTTATTTGTTGTTTCTGCCGTTCGATAAGCTTTGAACAAATCAGAATATTTTCCAGTAACAACTTCATGCAAGTACCTTATACGACGAAATGTTTCTAAATCACCGCTTCCACACATGATCGAACTCACGGATACTATTAAAACGTTCACCAAAACATTGATTCCAATAATTGTTAAGCTAAAGTCAAGTTTATTTTCGCCTGGATATTGATAAAACGGTAAGAATTTGTCAATCAAATACAATAATACATCGCGTAAGTCCGAATTTCCTGTCGAAGCATACTTAATACCCATGGATAAAGCACGGCCTGCAATAATGTAGTATATAGGCAGGTTATCGGTATTAATCTCGATTTCAATTTCATCTTCGAGACCTTTCAACAAGAAAGCTAGATCTATTCCAATAGTATCCCACATTATCATATGGAAAGCAAACTCTCTATACATAAATATATGTGGAAGAAAGTTCATCCGCATAGATTTTAAATTTGGTTTGATTGCATTTGCGACAGAGAAGTTTTTTGTTCTCAAAAATATCAAAATCAAGGCTACAGCAGCACTGATTTGTGAATTTTCTGGAATCCAATCCTGTTCAGAGTCTCGACTTTCAACAAGAATTTGTAAAAGCCCGTTGATAATTCTTTCATCCGGATTTATTGTATTTGGTGTATGCCTCAAAGAGCTACTCCGGTCTACAGATTGTTCCATGCTCATCTCATTATTAATGGAGTTTAAACTCTTGCCGGCTCCTAAATTTATTAACCCCAATGAAATGCCAGCGGCAAGACGATAACTTTCATCACAAATTAATTCATCATTTACGGCAATCAATGTCTCAAGCTGGGAATAAAGAAGTTCACTCATTCTTCTATGCTGCGACATTTGATATAGTAATCCAATTCCAACAAGGCCAGCCGTTTGTACTTTTAGGTTTATGTTCAGGTCACTAGATCCAGGGGGTAACAATGCAACTATATGGACACTTAAGACTTTTGTAAGCTTCAAATCCATTGTTCCTCTCATACTAGCGCTCATTCCCAATAATAGTCCAATGCTAACATGAGTTTTTTTAGGACTTAAGTAATTATAAACATGCCATTCTTCTAACCCTTTCAGGTGACCATTGATTCCGAGACCTAGTAGAAATCCTCCGTGTTGAGCGTCCAAGATTTTCGGTTTATTAAATGCTATCCAGCTGCCATTAATACCTTTTGCCTTTCTGGATATTCTTAGTCCAGAACTTACGCCACCGTGAAACTCTCCCCAATTTAAAATATCTTTATCCAATTCGTTTCCTTCCATAGATATCTTAGTCCCATCTGGGAAATAATAAGTAAAGTTGAGTTGTGGTCTCGTCCATTTTTGAGTTGCCAACGGTTTCTCAGTCGAATAGGCGACAGCTCCAAATCCTAATCCTGAAAGACAAGTTCTAATTGAAAGTATCTTTGCAATATTTTTTTTTTGTTTCAAAACTTTTCTATAGTCTGTTGCTACCGAAAAAAATTGAATGTTGTGAGGTTTATAATAGATCAGCAATGACAGTACATCATTGAACCTTCTGTCTTCGCTAAAAATTAATGCAGCATTGGCTTTCAGTGTGATACCTTCATCAAAATCATCTGTATCTTGAAAGGTACCTGTGATTAATCCCTTTTCGACATTAAAGTGACGGCTATTTTTTATAACATCCGTCATTATGGTATAAATGTCTTTTGGTTTACATCTAGAGTACTTCCCATGGTGATCTGGCATAAAATTAGCGATCTGTCCATTGATTTCTGATTGAGCATCGATTTCAGCCGATATTTCCTTAATTACTGATACGTATCTTTCCAAATCAAGCCTTCTTATGACAGTTAGATTAACATTAGAACTAGCATATGTTAGTCTATCCTCAATTTTTCTCAAAAATCTCTTGAGAGGAGTAATAATTCCAATGGGATATAGCTCTATATCCTCTTTCTCTATTTTTAAGTCGGTGAGAACCTCCAATAAGTATTCATCACTATAACTGGGTGCTCTTACCATCTCATATAATCTCAAAATTTTATAGCTTTGTGGTGTTACCAATTTGTCTATTTGTGAGTTCATTTCAACTAGCTTGGAAAAACTGATAAATGGGGTCACCGGAAGGCAGCTATTTTCAGTAATACTGTAAAGGGACTTCATAATTGACGGTGGCTCATCTAAAGGATGAGCAAATATACCAATCATCGGCTTAGATTTATTATTTTGGTCTTGAAGTCCGTAGTATTTTCTCCAAGAAAGTGGCCAATTCATTCGGGTTGTTGCGAATGACAAAAATTCTCCCAAGCATTCAACTTCATTTTTGCACAAGACATTTAGGCACAGTTCTTCTCTAATTAAGTGCAGACCCATAATAATCTTCGGAATGTAAGTTCGCAGATCCTGCTGCTCTAAAAATTGAAATGATCTGGTATCATAAACTTGATCAAGTTTATCATGTTCCTTCTCTAATAACAGCATCAGCGATTTCAAAACAGACTCCAACGCTGAAAACTCCGAATCGGCAATGTCGAAATTACTTTGCAAAGCTTTACTATTCTTCATGGATTGCCACACAAATGTGAATGCAAAAAAAATATCGGCAGGGCAAATCCATTTGATCGCTTCAATGCAATGCCTAACTAATCCTTTTTTAGGCAATGGAAAGACACTGGACAAATATTGTGACCCTTTAAGTGGATGCTTACGAATTCCTGTAACCGAAACAAACTTATTCTTGACCATTCGATAGCCAGATATGAAACATATATTCTCTTTTAAGCTTTCTCTTGAAGACGTTAGATCGATAAAAGGATTATAAAGGCAAAATTCATGATATGAATCCAAGATTACTGCTAAAGTACCTGGTAACTTCTTTGATCTATATGGCAAAATATCAGCGATCAATCCATCAACATTAAAATTAGCTAATCTTATTAATTCTGGTGGCGAGTTCCCATAAACTTTGAAGGATACTGAATTCATCACTTCAGGAACCATATCAATTAGCCAAACCTTGGAAAAATGAGTCTTGGGGTCGAAAATGGCTACTCCTTCTTTATCTTCAAACCTTAAAGGTATACATTTTAACTCGATGGATTGATCGTTTGGTATTCGATGTGGTAAAGTCATTGAAGAAATCTTGGTCAACATTATATCACCTTTAGACGTAATAGCTTGATAAAGAGACTCTATCTGATTCTGGTGTTGGTCTGGTTGCTGGCCGTGAGCTTGAACTGGGGCCTGTACTAAAGGTTGGCCTTGAATATGACCTTGACCTTGGCCCTGACCTTGGCCCTGACCTTGATTTTGATTTTGATTTTGATTTTGGGATGGCTGCAGCATTTGTTGATTCTGATTGAAAGAGAATTCAACATTAGGTGAAGTGGGTATTATTGGGGTTGTGCCACTCATACGATCTAAAGTCGCGGATAGATTCCTTCGACTGGTGTGAGGCTGTGAGTGTGAGTGTGCATGTGAATGTGCATGGGAATGTGCATGGGAATGTGCATGGGAATGTGGCTTCGGCAAAACTTGAGAATCTTGAATATTTTTGGCTGATGGTGGGATCATGGAAACATCTTCGACGTCGTATGTCATGTTGGCAGATGCAGCCCTCCTGTTGAGAATGGAAAATTTGCGTAGTGTCTTGTTGTTCGTACCTGCATTGGTAATACTATCTGAATAGAATTCTCTTTTATTCTCCGGCAAACGTGCATTGGCCTTGTGTAAACTATCGTTCTGGTTATGCAAAAGAACCTGTGTATAATAAAAATGTAATTTCAGTTCCACACTATCGAATAAAACCGTTATATTGTGATTTTTATCAGTGGGGAAAACCAACATTGATGTATTTTTCAGATTTTTTAGGTTCTTATTATCCCTCTCTTTATTTGAAAAATCAAGATGACCAAATGGAGCCATCGGATCAAACAATGTTATAAACCGGTGCTGAATATCAATTTCTGATAAAGAATTGAAGTCCATTCCGTCGCGAAATTTTCTTTCCAGAATTATACCTTGAGAACACCAAAACGCGTTAGATATGGAGAACGGGAAACATACCGTGGTGGAATCACCTTTAGAAATGTAATAAACATGCGCTACGTCTTGCAATATAATCACTAGGCAGTCGCGGCTGGTTGCAAAATCCACAAAATTGGCTTTTATAACTTCATGCTCATAATTGAATCTCCTGATACATTGGTCATCGATATACCACTCAACTGTTTTCCTGTCTGGCGTAATCCATATGTCGCCACGATCCTTAAAGTCGCTGTAAAAATGATCATGAGCACTGCTATCTACAGGTTGTGATCGTCTATCGCCTGTCTTAAAGCTTGAGTTTAATGAAGAGGTGAATTCTTCGGGCGACATATACCCTGCAGTATTGCTTGCTTCTGATCCTGAGAACGGTGAGAGCAGCTCATGGTCCATGGCAAGTTTATACGTGGGTTTAGGTACTCCCAGCGATATCTTTTACTTTCCCGAAAGGACGGCGGTTAAATTCTCCCAGATACAATCGGATCCAAATAATATCTAAATGTCCAAACCACTACAACCAAAATCTTTCGGACGGGCCCACAAAAATGGAGTTCCAAGCCGGGTAATCTTTATAAAGGGCGAGGCAAAAAACAAATTGGGGCGAGCTGGGAATTGAACCCAGGGCCTCTCGCATGCTTGATATGTAAATCCTCGGTGTTCCGAAAATTCGCCCAAAGCGAGAATCATACCACTAGACCACACGCCCGTATAATTAGTTGAAAGTTTGCATACGTCGTCCTATTTATTTGACATTAATGATCAGTGGGAAATCTTTTCATGTATTCTTCGTTAAACTCTAAATCAGTTGAGTGAATATATTCTAAGGATTCGTGTTAGAAATGAGAGTCAGTAAGACGTAAATGTATTGAAAGAGGTTTTTCCTGGTATTGGAAGAGGTTTTTCTTGACGGCTTCATTGACACTTGGGTTAGTAGACATTGGTAATGAATAGATGGAGTATATAGGTTTATAAATTATTAGACTAATCCTTGCTTTTCTACAATATAAAATATACAAAAGATGTGAATTGAACAGAACGAATACCAGGTAAAGGTGCCGTTATTTATACGTCATAAATTGTACCTATTGAATCGTCCAACATTATTATCCGTGCAAATTTTCTCTGATGATCTCATCATTTGTTAAGGCTCGCATCACACAGCTTACTCAATTATTCAGCATGTCGTCCGTAAATGTCATATTGTAGATACCGTCATTTATATTTAACTGATTTTAAATTCTAACAGTAATAAGCAGAAGAACATAGCTTCACAATAGAGTTTTCTTTTCCCTCTGCTCTTCGAGAGCTCGGGGTACGGCGCAAAGTATAGAGCATCACCTTTTTTCTAACGAACTATGCTTAGCAAACAAATCAGAACTCATGGTCTGCTGACAGGGGATTCTGGGATACTGCATATCCTTGGCAGATGTTACTCGATTTCCTTCGTATTGTATGACAGCTGCGCGAGCCTGTTATCGCATGCAGTAACTGATCTTCCTTGAACTTTGAAGCCCTCAGGTTCTATGAAATATTGCATGCCATTGAAGGGGCGTATGGCCACATAGCTTGTCCTTGGCTCCGCAATTGATAAACCTACTCAGGTGTGATGATTAATCAAAAATAATATCTTCGAAAAAGCTGGAGAGTTATATGTTGAGGGATAAGCGTTAATAGGCTACTAGATCACTTCATGTATATAGATATTCAATTCTTTATTCTTCTATGGGGAATAGTGAAAGCAAGAATGATTGCTGGCGAGTAGCTCCGCTCATAGTAAGTCGTTTGCCAAAACTTGAGGTTAGATTTAGGAGCGATAAATGTATGTTTCCGGGAGAAAAAAATCAAAACAAAAGATAGTTCAACTATTTTTGGGCAAGGATGGAGTGGGAGATGAAATATTCTGCATAAGGCTCTCTGATAGCGACTTTTTCAATAGTGACGCATAGTATGGCTCAAGAAGTTAGATCAAGGTCTGGATGTAGAAGTTGTAAAGTTCGGCGAATCAAATGTGGGGAGGAAAAGCCTAAATGTGCCAACTGCATAAAGCGAGGAATAGAGAAGTGTGACTACTCATTGGTTCTGCAGTGGAAATCCCAAAAAGTTGATAAGAAATCTCCTCGAGGTCATTGCCGTTTTGGACAGCTGGAAAAGTGTTCTAGGTTAGCAGCGTACCCCCGCGATGATCAACAGAACTACAGTTTTCTGAATATTGAGACTATTGTACAGCATAAGTCGTTTCTCGCTCCACATTTACCCTCTGGACTAATATATCACTTCATCAAGGAGACTACGCGTCTATTTAGTGTAGCGCCACTCGACGTATTTGTTGAAAATCCATTCCTGCGTATATTTCCCCGTCTGGCTCTGCAAAATAGGGTAGTAATGAATGCAGTACACACGTTTAGTACTATTCAAATGGAGAATTTAAGACATCTAAATGAATTTGGCAATCCGCGGAAAACTGTCAAAACAACTGATATCCTTCGCAGATCTTTGTCACGAACCCTATCGGATCTTCTACCAAGCATAGCAGCTACGCCTAACAGCGACAATGACGAGGCCCTAGGGGCAATTCTCATTCTAGCCGCGGCGGACATTTGTTTCTCAAATGTTACAGAAAGTTGGCGCACCCATTTGAGGGGAGCCAGACAACTTTTGAATCAGAAGGCTACGACACATAGATTGGGATATGTTCAGTCCAATTTTAAGGTCGTTTTTGAGTCTTGGTTATCTTACATGGAGGTAATTGGAAGCTTATCTTCCCGGACATGTGTTACGACAATTGAAGAACTGAGTCGCATCTCAGTTTACCTGAAGAACTGGCACATAAGAGAATCTCAGGAGAAAAGAAGAAGAAAATTCGAGGATATTGAATATTCCACAGGAATGGACAACATGGTGTTATCCTATCTTGCAGAAGTGGCCATGTTTATTCAGTATTGTAGTGCTTCGTCGCTCAAAATAAGTGATGTCTTGCACGATGTATTAAACTTGGAGCATGCTATGGTCAAACATCTCACTGTGACAGAAGAAGAAAGAGATAAGATCTGTTCCACTTCTCCTAATTCAAACAATTTGCTCTACGATACATTGCGCACTACAAATACAATATTTACCTTAACAGGTGTATTACAATTGAAGAGACGAGTTTTGGGGCTACCAGCACATAGCCCTGTCATTAAAGATCTTTTACGAAAAATTTGCCGTTTGACCCAAGAAAGAATACGATATGGCTCGAATGCTGAATCCTGCTTAATATTTTCTTTATTTGTCTGTGGTTGCGATCTCATTGATCGAGACTTGTACATCTATCATGAGACATATCTGAAGCACATGGATGAACTGATCAGCCGAGGCATTAGTAGTGCGGTGCACGGCAAATTTATTATGGAGCAATGTTGGTGTCTGTCAAAGTCTTGGTGGGATATAATGGAAGAAATGAACTTAGATATTCCATTTGCAATATAAATTTGGATTTTACGGTCAAACCAATACATCTTTCTTCAAAAATATAAAAGTACCCTAAAAACTGTCAAACGCAAATGCAAATGCAAACGCGATGACCACTGATTTATCAAATAGATGCATTTCTCGAAAGAACCTCGTCAAGAACTTCTGATCCGACTATATCGATATATTCCTCATCTTCGAGGTTGGTTACAGGACCATGATAATATTTATGTCCGTAAATACTGAAGTACGAGAGTGCCACTATCCAGACACCTGGAGTAATAACACAAGCATAATTCATTGTTGCCTTTGTGATTCCATGCTGCATGGTCGGAAACATTACTAGAATTACGAGAAATAACTGAAATAGCACGCTGGTCCAGCATATGATAGGGGACATGATCTTGCCCAAATAAAAAGGGCCCGGCCGAAACACATCTCTTCCTGAGGTCAATCGTAATATAGTAGGGGTTGCCCAGGCGAGGTTATTTGCGGCGACGCCGAGACTGAATAGGGCACTTGCAGCTTCATTACCAATTAGACATAGTAATCCCAAAATGAGAGATCCGCAACCCGCTACCCAGGCCGCGATAATTGGAACCGATAACTTACGATTGACTCGTTTTATATATCTTGAAAATGGGAGTCCATTGTCTCTCGAAAAGGCCCACACTTGTCTAGAAACAGCTACCACTGCAGAAGAACCCATCAAGAATTGACAAAACGCTAGCAAACTCATGAATGCAATCGCCCAATTTTTTCCTAAACTGTCGTAGATGATCTGCGCTAAAACGAAACCATAGGGATTCTGCAGAAGGTATTGTATATCCTGATCCATACAAGCCAAAATCACAATCAATATTAAAAAACCTAAAATCCAACAGACAGAAATGGAGCCTACAATTCCTATGGGAACCGCTCGTTTAGCATCTTTAGCCTCTTCGGATTGATGGACACAAGAGTCAAATGCGCCTATCGTCCAGACCGCGGGCATAAATCCAGCAAGACAGAACTGCCACCCATCATTCCAGTCACTTAGATTCTCATAAGAACCGAATATGAAGCTTCCTCTATTTAACTTTCCCCTGTTGATTTTCGTACCAACAGGCAAAGCAATAAATAGCAATATGATTATGAAGCAGTTTGCGTAAATGCTGGTAGTCTGTATGTAAGATATCGATGTAGTGCTAAAGCAAGTGCATATGAGCATAGCGACAACCGCAGCCACAAACACACCGTATGTTTTGCCATTGGTGATTATGAATTCTCCATCCTTCGAGATCACTACTGCCGCGAGTATTTCTTTGGAAAACCCATAAGAAATGGCGCAGACACCAGCTGTGAGAGCCAGCGAATTACTGCAACCGATCATAAAAGAAAAGATCACTTTATATTTCTCTGGCGCGTAATGATAGGTCCAATAGTACAAGCCTCCTGCTGTTGGTATGGCGCTAGAATTCTCTGCCATTGTGATTCCACCGAGTAATATGAAAAAGCCAGCTACGAACCAGCCCCACAAAAGAGTAGCAGGTCCACCAGTTAAACCACCTGCCATAACAGACGCGATACTCGGTAATAGCCCCATGATTGAGAATGCAACCCCGAATACCTGCAAAGTTGAGAACCTACGCTTCAGTTCTTGTTTATAGCCAATTTCAGCTAAAAGTTGATTATCACTGACAGCACCATTCGCATCGATGTAATTCACGTCTCCGGCTCCTGTTTTGGATGTTATGGAGCGAATCACATTACTCGTATAATCTGTTACCACAGGTTCGGTAGCATTATCTTTAGACATGGTGGTTATGATTATCTTTTCTTTGTTACGTGGAATTTTGATGGATAAAACAAAGCAAGAGGCATATTTACCACACTATTAAATACTCGAAGAAAGCTTTTACTTCAAGCTTGCCGAGTGGTCAGGCTTGGACTGTGATTAGGCTTGGACTGTGATTAGGCATGAACTGTGATTAGGCATGAACTGTGATTAGGCATGAACTGTGATTAGGCTTGAACTGTGATTAGGCATGAACCGTGATTAGGCATGAGCTGTAATGAGGCTTGGACAGTGATTTAACTTTCTGTTATACAGAGATAAGAACGTTTTTATAATTTACACACTGGATGGTGCCTGCGCAGTGAAGATTCTTGAAGCAAATCGTTACGCGTTTCCGAATCGGGCGCTTCAAAGGGTAGAGAATTGGTTGATATCGAGCGAAATAAAGCGGAGGGGCAATATGTGTATTACAATGTAAGTATCGATAGTTTGAGCCGTGCCAATTTTAATTAATCGTTATAGGCTCTTTTGATAGATCTCTGAAACTGTCCTTAGCTAGCGCTATCAAACTTTTGTAAATCATCTTTGAGCAGTATGGTTAGATTAACTTTTCTTTTTCAAGTGGGCATAGTGGATCAGAATTAGTGGGCAGTTAGAAATTAATTCGAATCTAGCGTAGATTGAAAATTGCACAGATATCAGATAGTTAATCTCTATGCCATCTATTCTTAACTGCAAGATTTTGCCTTTCATTCGCTAATGTGCCTTTTCAGTACAAGATTTATTTCGGTGAGGTCACTGGATATCTATCTTGAACATGCAAACGATAACGTTACAGATATTATTAGACCCGTTATGTATACGATAGAGAGATAGTAATAGTATTTTCTATATGCTTTTTTTGAAGTTTATCAGCCTAATGTACCAAGAGAGGTGTCGTAACGCTTCCCCTAATTAGGATATGATATACATTAAGAATAAAAGATAGGATAATCCTTATCAATTGTCATTGTTTTTTATTATTAGAATCAATTAGAAGGCGCTACTCACATCCACATAGATTTATTATATAAACAGCTAGGTTTTTTTCATGTTCCAACAAGGTTTTTAACTTCTAGTAGTATAGTGAGACTGATACTGATACTAACCATTTGTGCAATAAAATGACTGGTAGCGCAAAACAAATGTCATATGTTTTCGAAGCTGTAATTGAGCAGCAAACTCCCCGCATTGTCAACGGTAAAGGCATTAGGATTTCAGTTGAAAAAGATGGGAAACGTTACAATGACATGATTGATGCATGTACTGGCGCAGCGGTTGGATCTCTAGGCTGGGCAGATGAAGACGTTTATGATATTGCCTCGAAAGCCATAAGAGAGCATACGTACAGTTTTCCTTTGATTATGGGTAATTCCGCATCCGAGAAGCTAGCTAAATTTTACCTGGATCATTGTCCTCCTGGAGTCTTTTCAAGTGCCTTTTTCTGTGGTTCAGGTTCTGAAAGCAACGAAAACGCTCTACGTATTATTCGGCAATATCAGATTGAGCGTGGGCGTCCTCAAAAGGTCAAAATCATATCGAGAAAGAACAGCTACCATGGATTCACTCTGGGTTCAATGTCCATATCAGATGGCCCTAGAACTGATAAATTCAAAGATATACTTTTGGCCGATAACATATGTTTAAAAATGCCAGTGTGCTACCCATATAGAGAAATAAAAAAAGGCCAGTCAGAGGCGGATTACGCTCAGAGTCTAGTCAATTCTTTGGAAGACATCATCTTGAAGAACGATCCTGATACTATTTCTGCAGTCGTGATTGAAACATTGCCAGGTTCTTCTTTAGGAACTCCGCCGCCTCCAGCTGGCTACCTTAATGGTATCCGTGCATTGTGCAACAAATATGATATTGTTTTCATGTTAGATGAGGTTATGTGCGGCAGTGGTAGATGTAACCCCAATGGTGGATATAACTGCTGGGAAAATTTTTTGAGCCCAGAAGAAGGCCCTGATATTCAAACTATCGGAAAGACCTTAGGCTCCGGCTATGTGACTATCGCGGGAATTCTCGTTGGTCCAAAAATCAAAGAGGCCTTTTGCAATGGGACAGGCATGATATACGGTTCGCATACCTATGCTTCTCATGGGTACAATTGTGCGGTTGCTTTGGGAATTCAAGAGAAAATACAGCGTGACAATTTAACTGCTAATATTTTCAAAATGGGGAATATGATGGGAGAGCAGTTGAAAAAAGCTTTGCTCGATACTGACTCAATTGTAGGCGATGTTCGAGGTATCGGAGGATTTTGGTCCATGGAATTCATTAAGGATAGGGCAACCAAAGAGCCATTTCCAATGGAGCTTAAATTGGCTTATCGATTCCAGGTGCTGTGTTTTGAAAATGGACTCAGCTTACTGGCTCTCCAGGGGAACATTGAGGACGGTTCAGGTGATATTGCTCTGCTAGCCCCATCTTTCATACTCGACGCAAAGGACGTCCATGAAATTGTTGAAAAAACAGTCAAATGCGTCGGAATTATGACGGAACAGCTAAAAAAAGAGGGTGATATTTGAGCGTCCATAAACTCAGTGAATTGTCTGCTCTGTAAATTGCACTCATGGGAAATGGAGGCTCAAAATTTTCCGTTACTTTGCATTTCTGGACCAACTAAATAAAATACTAGATGATGAGGGTACATTTGCCATCCAGCTCATTTTAGGTACTTTTTTGTATAGTCGAAGATGTGAACCAAGGTAAGGGTGATTTTGACTCGACCCTGATCTCAGAGACAAATATACTGATTTTTTTAAATTTTAGCAGCATTTTTTCCGATAGGTTAGAAATAGATTGGCATATTTTGTCATTTTGATGATTGCACACGGCTTTTGCGTAACCAGGGTTTGTTGATTTTTTGCAAACCTAAATGACCAGAAAAAACACTTCTCACTTCCAAACGTAGCGCAAACGATGGCATCTGATGAAATTTGAAAAATAAATAAAAAAAAAAAAAGTACATTCCCATGTTCAGTTACTCAGAACCAAGTTAAGCATATCGGCCACAAGTTCAGAATGAATATCAAATAGGAAAAAATTATAGTGTGGCTAGAACTTTGGACAAAACATGAATGTATGTCAAGAATGGCAGCGGAATAACTCGGTTATCAAGAGGCTATTATTTCAACCGCTGATGGCATGCTAGGTTGGGAAAAATGGTTATGTTACCAGATGATTGTTTCAAATCAGGTACCGTACTATTACACCAATTGTAACTATAGAGACCGGATGTTTGCCCGCCTATACTATTGTATGGCGGAACATGTACCTGTCGGCGGATTTCCGTGTCATAACGGCAACAGAACAACCCCTACTATGTAAAAATCATATTTTTCAGTTCCTAAAGGTGCCGTGAAGGTCTCATGTCCAATTTCGTGAAAAATGGACCGTTTGAGTATGGAATAAATGCTACAGCCATCGCGATTTTGTCTTTGATGGATGTGTCCACACTTCTTTTTATAGCTTCTTTTAAAACCTTTCGTAGTAAAATGCGATGCTACACTTACAGATTTCAGCCACACCGTATGAGCGAAATTTTAGATTCGGGCTTGACTCCCTTGATTGGAAATATTCCAAATTTAGGAAAGCGCTGAAAGAAGCTGTCGCATGGTAAGTATCTCATTAATCTAACTTTCAATATAATCCGCTCACACAATGGTACCGTTGCCACTGGAAATTCCGTTTATCAATCTAACTTTCAACATAATCCGCTCACACAATGGTCCTGTTGACACTGGAAATTCCATTGGTCTCTGCGTATGATTCGCCGCAAAGCACTTTCCAAGGCGCATTCTTTTGTTACTTGAGATTTGTTTGCATAGTAACAGCCGACTATCGATTGTTCGAATTTCGGCAAAATATGAAGGAAATACGTATCCCTCTAATAAAACACTCGGGAAATAGACCGAAGCCGGTCACAAATGTTGTCTCCTGAGTGTGTTAAACGTTCTGACGAAGATTATTGCATTCGAACAAGCATACGAAAACATTCCTCGGGGGATCAGATATATCGAGCATACTTTTATCTGTTGACTGATTACTGAGGCGAAAATGTTATCCCGCGCTATGAGAAAACCTCTCAGAATCATTGGAACAAAGCGGCCCCAAAATATCTAAATCCGCAGGATATGGCTGTATGTGCATAATCACAGCCATTTTCTGCATCATTTGAGCAAAGATTCAAGCCAATGATAGGGGACACAATGCCAAATGAACCAAATGCAACCCATATCAATGTAGCGACATCGCCATCTTGGACAGTCCTACCACCGGAACAACAATTGCACCAGGTGTAGTCCTTATAGTTCTGACAAGAAGACCTACGAGAAGTGCGAATGCAATAGCACAAGCATACGTCCGACAAGGAACCTGCGTGGAATCTACATGGGACCTACATTGTCCGGCATAAAATTGCTAGTACAATGTGCACAACTGCTCCAGCTGATACAGGCCCATGACTGGCCTTCCAACTACCCATCCAACGGCAATAATACAAGAAACGATGGAACCTTGCTTTTGGAATAACCTAACGTAGCTGCAAGATCACTAAGAGTAAAGTGCAATACAGTACCCTGCTGTGCGTTGCTAGACAGGCTTCGTCATTATCAGAATAAGACTTTCCAGCTTCTCTGCGATTTCGCTGCAATTTCGCTGCGCGCAGTCGAGCTTGCAGAGCTGCAAATGCAGTGATGATTTCGAAGCTTCTTTGCGAAATGTACGGCAAGGGCGCTTCTAACCCATTACCCTACTTACGAGGCACGGTAAGGCTAGCAAAAAGCAGTTTGGGGTTTAAAGGGTGTGGCGGAGCAAGAAATGGAAACAAAAAGCAAATTAGCTGAGAAACCGGGCAAGATTGTGAACTTATCTACTTCAGCAAGCTAAGAAAGACTTGGTATTTCAAGTAGACATTTAGCATAGCTCAGAAGTAAAAGTGAGTGTAGAAGCGGTATGACGACTATTGAGTATACGTTTGAGTGGCCGGCAGGTCCTAAAGAGGTTATTGTTACCGGTGAATTTGACGATTGGAAGGGGACTTTGCCGCTGGTCAAGAGCTCCACGGGTGCCTTTGAATTGACATTTCCTGTAAAGATTCCTTCAGACAGAGACAGAATATTCTTCAAGTTTATTGTTGACGGTGACTGGGTGACCAGCGACGCCTACAACAAGGGGTATGATGAACATTCTGGTATCGAGAACAACTATATCTCCGAGACCGAGGCAGAAGCTCTGAGTGAGAATCCTGCCGAGGCAATGATTCCGGAAGCTGGTGGTCTGCCATTTGTGGCGGCTGCGGCAACTGGTGCGGTCAAGACTAAGGAAGTCGGCAAGTCGCAGAATACAAAAGAGGTCTCAAAGACGGTGGATCCAGTCGAACCAACACCAACGGAGAAAATTAAAGGTCCGACACCTGGAGCTACTCCACAGCCCCCTGTCAACACCTCTGTAACTAAACCCGAGGCCAAGACAAATAAAGCATCTGCACATGTCGCTGAAAGTGAGCCTGAACAGATTAGGTTCAAGATTGTCAGGAGGGTGAGAAAGAATAGAAAAACAGGTGAAATTACCGTCCTCTCGGAAGAAAAAATTCCATTGGGACCCGATGAAGCAACTCCAGAAGCCTCTATTGTTCACGAAGAAGAATATGACCATCCAGAGCCAGAACAACCAGTTCCAGAACACCCACTACCTACAAAAGCGGTGGCTGAACAAGGGAATTCCGAGGAGGCTATTCACATTTTACCAATCGATGACTCTGCACAAGGTGGCCAGTCAGCCCGTGACGCAGTTATTAGTGGAGCTGGTCCGGTTATCCCAAACAATGCCTCTGAGATTAAGGAATTCAAAGAAGTGAGAGATGTCGATGCTAAAGCTCTCAACGACAGGTTAAACGCAGAAGTTGAAGGCGTCCCCGATTCGCTCGATCCTAAGAACAATATCTCGGCTTCTAAAGATGAAATAGTTGGAGCCGAACCATTGAAACCTACTGCGGTGACTGAAGAAGTGAAAAAAGTCGAAGAAAAACCAGCCCCCGCTGCTGTTCCATCTAAGACGCCTGTGACTGCTGCTCCATCGAAAACTGCTGCTAAAAAACCGTCAACAAAACCTGCAGCTGCATCCAAGACAGAAGAGAAGAAAAAGAAAACTGGCTTCTTCTCCAAGTTGAAGAAGATCTTCCAATAAGTTTGTACTCAAAGATACTTTCCAGCATCTTTTAATTTGTTTTTTTCTGTAATCCGCCCGACTTTAAAAGATTGTCTGTTTGCTTTGGAATCTAGATGGATAGGATCCAGCCTCAAAAATAGTAACTTTGCGATAAAATTATAATCAAGAAATAGTATTGAGCTGAGCAATACTATGTATTCAAAAGCTGACAGCAATGCATATTATTTTTTTTGACCTAGTTTTACTTCTTTCCCCTGCATTAATTGTGGTAAGAAATTCAACTCTTATCCTCTAGTTCTTCTTTATTTCAACCTTTAATAGTATAATTAATCCTTATTTCCACTAATGCTGTAATTAATATGCCTTTTATAATTTCTTCAACCTTCCTTTTTTTCAATTCAATTTGAGTCGCGCGACTGCAAAGAAATTTCAATCCGTCTGAAAATTTTCGGATGAGATGAGATGAGTTTTGGCTATATAACATTGTAGTGTCCAATCTTAACAACTTATAGTTTCGAAACTAATTATTCTCGAATATCCGTGTGCTATGAGTGAACTTGAAAATAGAAAGGTTCAGGAAGATAGTGATATCCAAAAAGCCCTTGTTGACCCAACAAAGAAGAGAAAGGTCGAAGATGAAATTGAGATTAATTTAGACAGCTCTGTTCCTTTATCAAAAAAGCAAAAACGTTTACTGAGAAGAGGAAAAATAACATTAGAGGAACTGAATGCCAAGTTCAAGATTGATCCAAATTCCATTGAAGAATATAAGAAAGAGAGCGAACAAAAGAAGGAAGGTACTTCAGATCAAACATCATCTACTGAGGAAGTTCAATCAACCTCCAAGAAGGAGAAAAAACTCGGTGTTTGGATTGGCAACCTGTCATTTGACACTACTAAAGAAGATATCACAAGATTGCTTGTTGCAAAAACAAAAGATTTCGATGCCGCTACAAAAATTAACGAAGAAGCCATCGCCAGGTTCAATATGCCTCTTGCACAAAACGACGGGAAGAAGATAAAGAACAAAGGCTTTTGCTACATTGACTTTCATACAAGAGAACAGATGGATTCTGCTATCTCATTAAGTGAATCTCAACTTAATGGAAGAAACTTGCTGATAAAGAATTCTAAGAGTTATGAAGGCAGACCAGATAAGGATGATTTGGTGTCTATGTCCAAGAATCCTCCTTCCAGAATTCTTTTTGTCGGTAATCTATCTTTCGATACTACTGATGATTTATTAAAAAGCCATTTCCAACATTGTGGGGAAATTATTAAGATTCGCATGGCTACTTTTCAAGATAGTGGAAAGTGTAAAGGGTTTGCATTTGTAGATTTCAAGGATGAGGAAGGCGCTACTAATGCTCTGAAGGATAAAAGCTGCAGAAAAGTAGCACAAAGACCGATTAGAATGGAATATGGCGAAGATAGAAGTAAGAGGCAGGTAAGGAAAAAGCCTGATGTACAGCCCAAAAAATCGTTTGATTTCCCAAGCACAAATGACTCTGCCAAAGTTAGTCCTCAGTTTGGTAATAGCCGTGAATCGGAGGACAAGCAAAAAAAGAAGCCTTTCAAAAAGCCTTTTAATAGAAACACTTCTTATGACTCAAATAATAGAATGAAGAGTAGTATTGCACTGGCTTCTGCTCAACGTGGATCTGCTGCAATCGTCCCTTCTGAGGGCAAGAAAGTAAAGTTTGATTAATTGTTCATTAGCGTAATTAGGGCTTATGTATTTATAGCTTCGGTTTCAATATACGATGTTCGAAAATTTAAAAATTTTTTTTGCAAACTTGGTTTCTATTTGAGAAACTCTTCAAAGATATCTATCACCTTTAAACTGAAAGCTTGATAAGAGATGAGCCAGCGGCTCGATAGATTGCCGATATTATTGGTTTTGTTTGAATCTCAATTCTTTCCTTGTTTTTATTTTTTTGGTTCTACTCTTTTGTTACCAAAAGATGGAAGCGAGACAATAAATTTCATAACTAAACTTAAAAAACAACAAAAACACTAAGCGAACAATAACACTATTATGAATCTTTTTTTTAATTAATATTTATCTAATACTTCATCATATTTCACAGGCTGATTTATTTTTTCCAGATTTCGGAAAGTTGGTAATGACGGTGGAATGTTGCCAAAAGTTCGGGAGCTCTGTTCAATAATGATATTTGATATATGGGGCTTCTCATCAATTATTCCAGGATGCCCACTTTCTTTAAATTCCTTGGTTTTGTGCCAATCTAAAGACTTTATATGGGGAATTGGAACCCAAGTGGGATTATTAATTTTAAACTGCGAAAGGAGAATTGGATCCATAGTTTCCCTTTCTTGTGAGTCTTCCACTATTGCCAAGTGATCTTGATAGTTTGTAATGTTCGAATTGGTTAGATAAAAGGACTGATAATCAATTAAAATATCATTTATTATCATTGTCGGTAGAAAGATATCCGTTCCGAGGTCATTTATAAACCTGTTCAGTTTTGTGAAATTTTGGTTTGATTTCTCAAACTTATAGTAAGTTAACCAAAACGAAACAGAGGAACGAAGTAAAGGGTTTTTACCATAAAAATTAAAGTACTTTCTTGTTTGTAATATGTTTTTCAAAATTAGCCATGTCGATTTTAATAATGCTACGACAACAGCTGCTAAATTGCTATCATTCATCATGTCTTGTAAAGGAATATTCTTATCAACCCGTCGTTGTAAATAATTTGTGATCGCCAATTCTAGAAATTTCGAATATGATGTCTGCTTACTCAGAATCTCTTTATCCTGTTGTTCAATTGTCGAACTAAACCTAAATCTCTTAAGTATATGCAAATATTCAGTCATTAAAGAGCTCTCAGCAGGCCAAATTTTTATGTACGATGCGATTGTTTGTGTGAAAACCATGAATATGTAGCTCTTATTTTTTCTAAAGTTTCTTTTCAAATATTGCAAAAATTGGAGACGAAATGACTTTGCAGTACTTGGAAGTACCATAATTCCCTTCTGAAATATCTCAGAAACGTGTTGTATTTCTAATGTTCCATCTTTCTCAGTCCATTCTGTAAATTTGATCCAAAAACGCTCATAATAAAGACAAGGAACAAGGCATCTTTCAAACACAGTCCTTATTAACACTTCGGTAAATTTATATGTTTGACGGTTAGCTTGCAGGAAATCCAAATACTCGTCCCAATTACGAAGTCCTTCGTCAGGTACAGGTGACAAAGTGAAAAAGTTTTGTTTAATTTTTGATTCATAGGGCCAGATGGCTGTGACAGCCTTTTGGTTATTCCTAATAGTAACGTCCAAATTTAGTAATTCATCCTGAGCTGCTTCGCCATGTAGAATTTCCCGAAACTCAGTACCATATTTTGCATATTGGTGAAGCGGGATTGTCACCAACTCTTCATAAATTAGCCTCAAATTCGTCCATTCTTTGTTTTTAGTTTCAAATGCAATGTATCTATCCCAAAATGGATGCGACAAAAACTGATACCCAATCAATTCTTTCGCCACCTTGAAGTTTTCTCTTATCCGAGCGGTTTCTGTGACATTATTTGTGCAAAGAACATTCAAGTAATCACACCATAATTCGAGAGAGGTGGGGAATGCTTCAACAGCTTTCTTCAAAGTGTCAACCGATTTTTGTAGACCGAATAATTGGTACTCAACTGCTGTAAACCTCTTCCAGTAACCAAAAAAAAGAGGATACTTATTGAGCAGCTCATGATAAATTTTCTCAATTGCGAACTTAATAAGATCGTTCGGGTTTTTATATTTTACGACAACCTGCTCAATTGCCCCTACTAGAACATTCAGCGAGCTAATATTGTCCCACTGTGTATTTTCGTAAGCACTAACTAAATTGGGATTTTCCTTCAGGAAGGAAGGGTCTAGCCCTTTTAATGCATTGTTGCTACCTTCAACACTAAAAATACCTTCTGGTATATATGATGTAGGCATCGTGTCAGTTCTTTCCACCTTTGAGGTCAGCCATTTTGTCTAACTGCTGATAAAATATCATCGGATTTTTGAAAAATAATGAAAAGCCCTTCTTTATGCTGAAAGGGCACTCATTGTAAACAAAAATAGGAAATACCGAGACAGAAAGAGAAGGTGCTGAGATATACATAATACCATCTGTACTTCACTTCTCCTTTCAAGGCGGTCATAATATCGGAGAGATAGGTGCCGCATTCTAATTTTATGCTTTAACTCTATTGCAATGTCTATAAGGCCTGCAAACTATGACGAACTCCCGGAGACATCATTTGAAGATATGGACACTACTTTTACTAAAGGTGTGCTTCACAATAAGCAATCACAAAGGCAGATGTCCCCAATTTTACGACAACACAATGGTGCGATTCCTACACCGTCTTCCGCAACGAGTTCCGATGGAACTATTTTTTCTGATAGGAAGGAGAGGTATGGCTTGAACAATAAGACAGACGAAGAGGAAGAAGAGGAAGAGGAAGATTTCCTGGATGATTTCCAAGAATTCCAAAGTAGGAAAGTTGGTTTCGATGATGCATTACAGAATTATTTCAGATTGCGAAACGAACCGTCCGTCTATCGGAAGGGCTCAACTTTCCGTAATGTCGATGCAAGAATTTCTGATTTAGCGAATGATTTTGATAATAGATTATCTATCGGAAGTAATAAACCAAGGAGACCTAAGGTGCTAAGACAGCCTAGATCGATGATGAATTTGAATACACACTCTAGACAAAGTGGTAACAACGGAGCACTTAGCTCTTCGAATGCTATGCCAAACAGTATATCCACGGGAGATTTGAGAGTTAAGTCGAACGGGACAGTTAGATTTAAAAAATCAATGCCGACCTTGTCCAATTTCAATCCGACGATAGAAGAAGAAGAAGAGGAGGAGGAGGAGGGACAAGAATCCACTTTTAGAGGTGATACTTCCTATATTAGTGATAATTACCTAAAAAACTTTATGGAAGGAGGAGATGAAGAAAATGAAGATGGATTTGTATTTGACGAAAGTTTAATTCAACCACAATTTTTAAGCAAAACAACTGAAGCGTCACCACTTAAACTGTCACCATCACAATATGAAATAGTACGAGATGATGCGCTACTAACACCCAGATTACACAAGCGACACAAAGATTGGAATGATCGTCGACAGCTGGATTCTTTCGCAGAGCATAGGCCAAACCATGGCCGTCGCAAACCAACAAGAAACAACACAGCAACCTCTCGAATCAGAATTATCAAACAAGAAATTGACCACAACACTCCAATGAAAAATGGTAGAATGTATTATAATCCAAAAACAATGAAATGGGAGGGAAATGAACAGATATTAGATCGATTCAGCAAACTAGAATCAATTGATAAAAAGCCGCTACTTATCAAAACAAAATCTCAACTTGTTGAAACAGCTTCGCAAAACTACGACAATGAGTTAGAATCAAAAAATGAAAAGAAACCGAGGCTTAAACCGAAAAAGAGTTTTACCAACAGCAAGATTGTCGGAAAAATGATGTATGACGAGGACAACTTACGATGGGTAAGTGTTCATGGTAACGATGAAGAAGATGATCCCTTTGCTGGAATAGATGACGTCTTACCGACAGGCCAGGCCTCACCTAACGGCACCTTGAAGATAAAACAAAACGGTTCTCCATTCTATAGATCACAGAGCCAGCTGCTGCCGTCCTCCTCCAATGCTGCACTAGACAGGCTAGCCTCTCAGGGCACCACTAGATATCATTCTGTAGGGCTAGCCAATAATAGAGACAGTGAACCAGACTTTATTGACCCTGCATTTCAACTAAATTCAAAGATGCTTGAAAAGTTTTGTCATGAAGAGAATAGATGGAATAGGAAAGTGAGTGGGTGGTTCATTCTTGGAAACAAAGAGTCGGAAACGGTATCCTTGGGGAGTAGAGAGAAGACACAAAAGCACAAGAGCTATATGTTTGAGATCAGAAACATGGTCATCAGCTCTACAAGAAGCTAATAGTCTAAATAATTTTTTTTATAGAAAACCTTTTATGATGCATGTTCGAGACATATTTCTATTATTACTTCTCTTTACTTTTTCAAAAACATCTTTTCTGTAATAGGCATTGAAAATTGGCGTGTTCGCGTTCTAGATCGCTTTGAAACTTCAATCTGTAAAGTGATAAATACACTTCGATAGATAGTTGTTTCAGATCTCCCCGCAACCGTTATATTATCCAAAAGACTGAGGCATGAGTTTTTTATACTTCTGATATTCATTTAAAAGACGGTCATCTTCGCCAAGGTAGCCGCTTGTGAGCGGGACGAAGATACCAATAAGAGAGAAAGCCATGTTTCTTTTCAGCAGTGACTGGAACTATTCCATCAACGCTAAGACGTTTGATGAATTGGACGTCCATCTTTTTCGAAATTTCAAATTTGGCACGCTGTTCAATTACGTATTTTTTACGTGGGGATTAACCATACTGAAATTTGCACTTTTAGTTTCTGATATTTACACATGCATCAAACTACTAGCATTTAATTCGTGGTCCAATAATATTATTAAGCCCTATTTGTCATTCCATATATCAAAATGGATCTTTAGCGGCTGCATCTTTGCTTGCATATTGTTAACTATATGGGATGTAATACAGGGGATCAGGATTTACCGTTCCAGAAATATATCCTTGGTGTATATTAATAACTTTGCCAAGACGATGTATTCATTATCCAACTATTCAATATTTTGCGTGCTGGACAGGATCACACCAAAGGGTTCATATCAAAGGATTGCATTTTTTACATTTTTTGAGTTGAAGGACTGTGTCAGGCTGTTGTTCACAGATACACCGAGGCAAGTCATCAATGGGTTGACATTATGGTCCGTACTGATTACTGTGACTGAAAGCTCTAGTTTGGGCAATTTAGAGTCATTTAACGGATTGATCAACAAAATAAAAATTATTGCTAAGACAAATCATGAAGAAGCCGTTGTGCTTTCATTTATGTTATTCTCATTCGTAATATGGCTCATATTTATTACTAAGTTATGCGTTGCAATGGTAGCGTCAATATTTGTTTACTATAAGCTAATCAACCAGCACAAATATAACGGCTTGAGAGAGTTTGTTTGCGTAACAATTCGTCACAGAGTGGATGCTATTGTAGAGAAGCAAAGGAAGATAAAGAGTGGAGGAAATGGGCCCTATGGAAAAGGTCTTCAGATGACGAGTACAACATCATTCTTCAATGCGGAAGACTTGGAATCAAAAGGTGCCGTTCAAATTGCAGGTGCTGAAATTTTGAACCCTTCTATTTCATGTACCTTCAACGATTCAAGTTTTTCTTTACTAGATAATCGCCATCAGAACAATAATAGCCGCGTAAGCAGCACAGGCACAGGCAATACTGATGCCAGAAGCTTTGAAGAAAAGACCGTGGACGAATGCGAAATAACAAAAGAGCCAGTTATGATGGTCTCAGCTATCAATACGAATTTTACATCGAACGAGAAACGAATTAACAAAATAAATGCTGTCCAAAGAGATATTTGTGCGGCACGATCCACTGATACTCTACCTTCGTACCACTTAAAACTGTGTGAATCACAAGACAGATTGAATCGTCCCAAACCTCCAACAATTGAAACATCCTCAATTAGCGGTGCCATGAAACAACATCAAAGTGGGCACATTAACACACCGATAAGGGCATACACTCGGGAGGACACGAGCAGAGATATCAGTGGACATTCCTTTCCCGTGAGATCAGCGAGCTTACTTGACAGAAGGGAAAAGATAGCTAATCAAGACTACTCGCATTTTATCAACAAGCATAGGTGACCTTTTGCAATAAATGATGATTATAGAAATATGTACGCAATGATACAACGTAATGGATAAATGTTAATAGGCTCAGATATAATAAACACTCGCATTTTGAGCTCATTAACCTTCTGTCGAATAATAATATCTCAGTCCGCCAGATGAATTGCAGAGCATGAGGCCCTAATATTTAAAGAACGCTGTAGAGAATGTTGCTGCTCGGATCCTCAGGATCACAGTCAGTACGATATTTCATAAATCTTTATTTGACTGTTCTGTGGTGTAATAAAACAGCAAGGGAAACCTGTCATTGCACCATTAGATGAAGCAGTTGCTTGTCGAGCGAACAGAATTGTTACTCTGACAATCTTACAAAACTTATCATTATCTAAGCGTTTGATAGCATATTATTAGGATGTATATAATCGATGCAGCTTAATATCAAAGGACTTCTAAAGTGTCAAATAATCTAGCGATATTAATTATAAAAAAGTGCGCCACATGATTTATAGGGCTCAATTTATATACAAAATCTGTTTTTATTGAGGAGAGGTTCCGGAGCGTCCCATACAATGGAGAAAATCTTTCTTAACAATCACAAAGATGCACGCTTATAAATTTGTAGCTTCGAGGGTGATGGAGAGCTTAAAAATCTGTTGCGAACAACTTTGTCAATGCCTATCCTTTGCTAATTCTGTTGTTCTACACCCCACTTCTTTCAAAAAGCGATTGATGCTGCTTCAAATCAATTTTTTCGCCACCAATATTCAACGTTTATTCTCAAAGGCCTCATAAAATGCTGTTACTTGCAGTGGATTCGAATGTAATAGGAATTGAAGCATTTATCATACGAGTAGGGAACGTTAATGGTAGCAGACATGGCTCAATCTATCTTTTACATTGTGTTTTAGAAAGCCCTCCATCTGCAATCTTTTCTTCACATAAGAAACACCGTCAAGAAATTGCATTTTCGGTCCACTTCTTAGTTCAGTCCTTGATCCTTCTCAAATAAATTGTGGATCTGGCGAAACTGCCAGATCTTGTTACCCCTTGATTCAATATGTCACATTTCTTCCCTCATCAATTTTTAAAAAAATTTGTGTTACCACAGCGTGCGAAGTAACGCTTCTCAAATTTGTTGGCTAAAAATACTGTGCCTATGATAATTGCACATGGTGCGATGGAATGTACAGAAACACCTAGTACTCTCGAGAGCAATTCCTTTTCCCAAATAAGATTAGTTTTGCCACATGATGTGATTGACCTCTTAAGATCGAGCTTCGGCTAATCTCACGTATTGCAAGGGCTTCATAAGCCCGCTTATCTATTAGTTCATTTTATTGCTAAATTCTATTCGTTACAGATGAACGTTGTTGAATCGACTAAAAGTTCCGCAAAAAGAACAATTTAATTGACCCTCCAAAAACCGTTAAAGTGAACCAGCCTCACCTTCTTTTTGTGAACTTCTCCTCCATCTGTGCGATTTCCAACATTCTTGTTTCCTAGCCATTTTGAATTCTGTGAAAAAATCCCTCCTACTATTGCAATACAGAGTCTAATCTGGGTGGCCGATTGAAACTCTATCCACGCCATTTAAAATCACGCAGAAGCATCAAATGGAAACTTATTTTTGTTCAATGTTTTCTTTTGGGTCTCTTTCAAGCGTAGATGGAATGAAAAATAACACAGGTCAATATTTCTATCAGACGACCTCGGAGCTTAGCTCTAGCAATTCTATTTTACGATTTTTCAATATACGAATGCACCTCATATCGGCAACCAACTCTTTCCGTAGTCGCAGACCTTTCCTTGCATATTGGCTTTCTAATAAATAAATCAATTGATCTTTTATCCTGATGGTCTCACAGCTTTTCTACTGCCAATGTTAGTCGTGCGAAATGATAAACAGAATCTTGGGATTTTTCTATGGCGGCTAATTAGTATTGATCATATTTCACTTTCAATTAGGAAGACAACATAATTTCTGATACAGACTTGCTTCAGCATACTAAAGCTTCTAGTAGCTTCATCGCCTTAAATCGTTACGGCCCGGCTGATTGCAACTTCGCCAAAGGACCACTGATACTGATTAAGAACTAAACAAGGTTATTTTTTACTGAGGCCTATTAAATCAATTGAACTGAGCCTAACAAAGAAGAA
This sequence comes from Zygotorulaspora danielsina, assembly GCA_030572985.1. Taxonomy (NCBI): domain Eukaryota; kingdom Fungi; phylum Ascomycota; class Saccharomycetes; order Saccharomycetales; family Saccharomycetaceae; genus Zygotorulaspora; species Zygotorulaspora danielsina. Next base: position 802,099 of record JAJMCL010000005.1, read on the forward strand.
AATATCCAGATATTTATGTAAAAGAGTGCATTTCATTGAACGTTACAGTGAACTGTCGGTATTTAAAAAATTCAAATGCGACTTAATGGGGTTACCCTAAATGTATGTGGCACCAGAAGCTATTAAAGAAACCGATGGTCGCGTTCTTTCGTCCTCATTTATGTGAAAACCCTTAAGATGCACAAATCTGCCGATGAAGGTCATAATATCGTTCAACATGATAAAATTGAGGTTCTGCTGAGTCAAAATTAAGGTTCTGCTGAGTCAAAATTATTCAGCCGTCTATGGCCGCTGCCCCGCCGAATAAATTTGGGGAGTCAGCTTGACGTTTGCCACCAACCAACCTATTCGCATTGGCATGTCGATAATTTTCAGTTATGATTTCATATTTGACCTCTGCCCTTACACTGACATTCCGATCCTCAAATAGAGCACTGAAGGCAAACTTCGTGAGGCAACCATAGCCCGGGTCTCGTTGAAACCGACATAACTTATACACCATAGAATACATCCTCCATGCGTGACAGATTCCAGAAAGTAGCCGCTAAATCAACGTCCGACTGAACCGTATTTCGCTGAGGATAGCTCCAGTTTTGCGCGTCCTATTGCTCAGAGCACATTTAACAGCCCCACTTCATCATGCCCCGAAAGGATGACACTAGTTCCTTCAGGCAGAAATTGTACTTTACCGGCCATAAGTCATTTTGGATATTTGGACCACTAATTGCATCACCTCCAGCCCACCTCCACAAATTTTTTATCCCGGATGCGTCCGACCATCTGCGAAAAGTATATCACCTACACAACATTGTCTGTGAGACGCTATTTTACGCTGCTGCAATCCAGACCTTGCATGTTGGATTCGTGCCTGACATAACGCTCATAGAGCTCATGCGCGACTCGAATTCACGGAAAACACTCAACCTAGGTCAATCAGTCGTCGCTGCCTATCATCGGCACGTACTTGTTGCCCTTCCAACACCGAGAGCACCGCCGCATGCGAGTTTTATCCACTACTCCTTCTATTTGAAACCCGAACTGCTTCCACGTGGTGGACGTGGTCTCTTTCATATAGCATAGGCATTGTATAGCTCTTTTGCAACCGTGAGCCAATGCACAATGTGGGATGCATACCGTTAACCTTTATTTGCACGAACAAAGGTTAACCTGGATAAAACAGGGACTTTGAAAGAGCTTAATGGTCAAAGCAAGTTGCATCCAGTTGCAAAGCTGCCGAGCAAAGGGCTCCCGGGGTTGGGATTATCACATTTTTAGTCATGTCTGAGGTTTCTTTTACCATTTAACCAGAGTGATACCGTAACAGTGTATTGCTTCACGAAAATGAAGGAAAATTTATCACAAGGGCATTCTTCACCTAACTAGCGATCACTATGCTCGAAATCATTCTTTAGCATCAGTCCACATTAAGTAATGCTGTACAACGGAAACAGTTCGAGGTTGAAAAATATTCTGCAACTGTGATGAAAGCAAAGCATCCTGCTAATGCGGGAAACCCTTCCGCTAAAAAACATCTGGCTGTCTCAAGATGTTGCTATGTGAATTTTGTGCTTTAAACACAGGAGAGATCTCTGATAACATTGCAAAGAAGTGGTAATTGCCGGGCATGTTTGCTTGCAAGTCGTTACACCGAGATGGTGTGAGGGTTCAGTATGCAACACCTCTGCTCTATAATCGAAGAACCATGTCAGCGTACTTTCTGTATCACAGGTTGTGCGGGACACCTCTCCTGAAAATTGTATGCGACGTCAAATGCCTTTTGATGCGGATCTTATGCAGGATAAGATTGGCGTTAACCAAGGGGAAGTCGGGGACATGCCTCCGATCTTGTTCTATCTGAGACATGACGTGAATATCATATCCGGGGGCAAGACGCGGGATGTTACAATTACTAAGAATCTTTCGACAAATATGCCGCAACTTCTCAAATATCAAAAATTTTCAGGCGACTGTCGACGAAGCAATCTACTTGAAAGGCAAACTCGAAGACACACTGTTTAACTGTAGAGAGCTGCAAATGCACATGCATTGATAGCCTCAATATTTCTTTCATGATAAGTCGACAATCATCATCCTTTGGCAAAAATATTGATAGCAATTAGCTTAGTGAGGTTGCATATGTCGCTTAACCAGCGCATCGCGCCGCCAAGGAGAGATTAGAGGAAAAAAATGACAACACATTGAATATGATAACCACAAAAAAGAAATGATGCTGCCAAAAAGCTGCAAGATACAGCGAATGGTGTCTTCAGAAAAGGAGTTAATACGACCAAGAAAAACTACCAGATACAGTGTACGCTTTCGTCAAAAAAGAAACGATGCTGTCAAGAAAGTGACATGATATAGTGCATGATAACGTCAAAGAGAGGAGGTGGCGCTTTGAACATGCAAAGAAAATGACACTAAAAGTGACATGAAAAATGACAACATAGATATTATGATAACGAAAAAAAGAAATGATGCCGCCAATTAAAACCACAAGATAGACTTTCGTGCCGTCAGAAAAGGAGCAGATAAGCACGAGAACAACTACAAGATATAGATACATGATAACGCCCGAAAAGAAAGGCTGCTGCCAAGAAGACCACAAGGTACAGCGCATGATAACGTCAAAACAAGACTAGATACAGCCAAGAAAAACCACAAGATCCGGTGCATGATAACGTCAAAAAAGAAATAATGCTGTCAAAGAAAATGGACGAAAGGTGTCAATATAAAAAGCTCCTGAATAAAATGTGTCAATGGATTAGTTCTCATATCTGTTGTTATAACTGTGAGCAACATTAGTACAGCAAAGCGTCTATTATAAGCAGAAGCCCTCTATTTGGAATAGAGGACTACTAGGTAATTGAAGTACATACAACGACAAAGGCAGAAGCCTTCTTTTGATACCACGAATACGGACTTTGGCTGAAAATAATAGGACCTTTCATCCGACAGAAAAATAGCAATTCAAAATGTCAAAACTTGTCCCAATCACAAGTCCATCATTCGCCGCCTCAAAGGTTTATGATGAAATGGAGGAAGATCATGCAGGAAGTGTTGATCATGAAAAAGGAGAGTATTATGACGTATCAGGGCGTGAGATCATTTGTGTTGACAATGGGGAGAGGGGCGTCACAGTACCGTTACAGGCACTGTTTCATTACGCCACTATCCAACGTGAATATGAAAGGTCAGACGACTACGATGGACTCTATGCCGCCCAAAGGGAGCAGATGTATACAGACCCTAACAGTAACATCTCGCCCACAAAGCTCGATTCTCAGCGGTTGCTACGTATAGCGAAAGCATACTCCGTCTTTTTCTTAATCACTACAGATATTCTAGGTCCATCCAATGCACCTTATGCCGTCGCTCAGATGGGTTGGGTACCTGGTGTCATCCTGTATGTGATATTTGGTGTCGCAGCTGCATTTGGAGGTTGGCTGCTTAACTATTGTTTTTGCAAAATTGACTCGAACAACTATCCGGTCCGTACCTTCTCTGATATGGCTGCGCGTGTTGTGGCACCCTGGTTTCGGTACCCATTCGGACTTTTGCAATTTATTCAAATGATATTAAATTGTGGATTGCTACTTCTAGGTACTGCTCAAGCAGTGTCACAAATGCAAATTGTAACAAAGGGTAAGGATAACTTCTGCTTTACCGTAGACATTTTAGTTTGGGGTCTACTATGTATGATTATTGGTCAGATCCGGTCTCTAGGAAGGTTTGCACATATTGCCAACTCCGCAGTGTGGATGAACATCGCGACCTGTATTATAACAATGGTAGGTGTGGCTGTGGGAGGTCCTTACTATGGTATCTTTGAGCAGTATGGACAAGGGTCTCCTTATTTCGAGCCTAATTCCTACATCCCATTGCCAATAAAACAGTACGCTGTTACACCTGGATCTATTAGTGATAAAATTTCTGGTATGAACAATATGGTTTTTGCGTGGGGTGGTGCTACCATTTTCTGTGAAGTTATGGCCGAGATGAGGCGTCCAATGGACTTTTGGAAAGGTATGCTTTGTGCCCAATCTCTTATTTTGGTGGTATACCTGTTCTACGGGCTTTTCGTGTATGCTTATAACGGTCAGTTCAGTTATGTGACTGCAAATCAGGCCATTGGGTCTATTGGATTACAGAATGCGGGCAATGTGCTCACCATTTTATCGGGTATTATTGCAATGGTGTTGTACGGAAATATTGGGATTAAAGTTATCTACCAGGGATTTCTGGTTACGGATTTTAATTTCCCCAGCCTTACCTCACATAAGGGAACATACATGTGGGGAGGCTTTGTGATTATTTACTGGGCAATTGCTTATATTCTTGGTACAGCAATCCCATCTATCAGTGCTTTGGTCAGTATTGTCGGTGCATTCTGTATTCTCAACTTCTCTTACACATTCCCATTTCTCTTTGGTTTCTGCATATTATGTCGTGAAGATGCATCATTGGGCGACGATTTCGATCTTAAGACTCTAACTGTCACGAAGGCTGACTCGTATATGCACAACTGGTCTAGGTGGAAGCGTGCCTTAGGACATGGAGGCGCATACCGTACCTCGGTTAAAATTTCACTCTTGTTACTTTTCCTTGCCTCGCTTGCAACATGTGGTTTGTGTTCATATTCGGCAATTACTGGAGCTATTGAAGTTTATCAGACCAACCCCGCTCAACCATTCACCTGCACTTCCCCTGTTGGCTGAACAGTTACCATTACAGATGGACGGATATCGCTTGATTACCGCCACGAAATCTTTTATTGGGCAAGAGAGCAGGAATCTTTTTGAGTAACTAATCTCAAATAACTAGATTGTAATTTTTTTTTAGTAATAATTAGCCCATTCATATAGTATAAATAAATTAAATGTCTTTCTCTTATCCTTTTTTGCATTAGATGTTCGGTCACTCGATGTTAGCTTAGACACAGTTGATGCTCCTTTCGAATGACATTTTCACCAAATTAAACGGCTCAAAGTTTATTGACGAGCTTTGATGAATATAATCCGAAACCCTGAAGCGCCCAATAACAGTTACAGTTTATCATCCTCTACCTCGCAATATATCAAGAGCTTCGAAAGACGAAAGCATTAGTAGTTTGAGAAGCATCTAGATTTTAGCCATGAGAACATCTTCCCTCGTATACTCAGAATTCCCTAGAATGTTTTGCAAAGAATGATATTAAACTAGAGAAACGGAAGCCGAGTTCCACACTTCAATGGCGTAAGAGAATAAATAAGAGTTCACGATGCCAAAAAAGAAAATCTCAGCGAGGACTTGACTAAGCGCAACGAATGCAATGCGCTCTTCATCGAATATAAGGACCACACAGTATTTGTTCAAGCTAATTTTATTTGTTAAAAAGTTGAATGGGCGGGCACTCATCGCTCGAAGCGAACAAAGCTTCTTTGGGAAAAATGCGATTAGAATATTTCTGATCGACCAGGTAATAAAAGCAATGAGAGTGTATATCCCCTATACTTCATGAACTAAAGCTACAACCAATTTTATATTCGAGAAAATTAGATAAATAGATGCATCCTGACGACTGAAACAAAATATTCAATTTGAAATCTTCGAGCCCCTTCAATAGCAACCATGAATAAGGCAAGTCATTAACATATAACAAGATTTTTTTTCTACGTTGTTGTCAGCGACAATAGTTTCTTTGTGTACAAACAATCAGGACTTTTCAAACGTGCGTTCAACTATCTCCATTTGGAATCTTGTTGTTGAGCTCGTTTACTTTGAAAGTACTACTGCTTATGGAAGGTTTAAAGATCGCAAAAACTAGAACAGTGGCCCTCAAAAATAAATACTTCAACAGAGGAAAAATGTTCCCATATTGGTACTGATATATGAAAATTGAGAAGAGACGTACAACTAAACTGGGACTGTGCTACAAGAACCGACTTAAAACACGGTGGTTCCGATCTATAACGAATTCATGTCCAATATGACGAGACATTTCATATAAAATTTGGTGTCAATTTTGATAGCCCTAATTTCCATTTTCTCACTAACGGACTGGGGATATGTGAACAACAACCTGCGTTATAGCAGTAAATCATACATATTTGGAATGGCTTCAATCTGCATGATTGCTGCTTTATATAATCATAGTCAAAGGCGACGCCTCATCTCGAACTCGTATGCTTGGCACTATGCAAGGCAAGGTCTTGTATCATCTGCTAACAATGTTGCTCAAACTTTGGTTACTGTGGGCTGTGGCGGAAGCATGGCTGCATGGATCGCACGTTCCGTGTCTACCAAAGGAGCTGCTGTTTTATGTGCTGCAGTGGTACTTTTAGCACTTGTTATGGGGGCAATCACTGGAGTCGAAAAGTGCACGATACAAGGGTAATTGTATTAAAAATGGAGTAGCTTTTTCGAAGTACTCCATTGAAGCATCATACAATCTTTTGTAAACCATGCATCAGAGCGGACTTTGTCGACAGATATCTCGACTGGCGCCGTTAAATTAGTGAAATCATTGCGCACTTTCCCAAAAAAAATCAATCGATTGGCAGACGCCATATATAAGCCATCTGATGGTAGCGTGAGCTTATAAAACCCGTTCAAAACCGCGAAGCAACTCTCATTAATATTATACTCCTCCGGTACCTCTGCGAACAAATAAGAGTAGGAAAGCAGAATGAGGCCAGACTGAGTGCTCTGACACATCGCAAAGGCGAAAAGATAAGAGGTGAAACTCAAAAGTGAAAGCATAGCGACAATATCGTTGAACTTGGAATGAATGATTTAGTGAGCTATGGTCTTGACGATCCGTTGCGAAAATTACTGAGTATTCAAGCACTGGTGAGAATATTGATTAATAAGATGGACATTTGAGATTATATTTATACGTCTGCGAAAATTTGAAATAATTACCCTTGTATATTTGCTCGTTTCAACTATTATAGCAGACCTACTCATGGTTCAATAGATTAGTCATATCAGCGCATGCTGCACTAATTTTCACCACTTTTAACCAATTTTGGTGCCATGCATGGATGAAAACCCCCCATTAACACATATTACCATCACAATCTCCATTTTGTTTTTGCGCTACTTAGGCAACTAGCTACGTCTCTTGTCGAACAGTGGAAATAGAGCAAATACATTTACTCGAGTTCTATCATGTAATCAGGAGAAAGATGGGATGCCAAAGTGTTTTATATATCCTTGTTAGAACTGAGAATCAGTAAGATAAAATGACAGTATTTACAATGTGACATTTACGAATGTCATGCTGAGTAACCAAGAAAGTTATGTGAGGTGAGGCCTAACAAATTATCGTTCGATGTGGACGAGAATCGAATGATATTTACTGCGAGGCGATAACGATCAGGATCATCAGTGAAAAATTTGCACTGATGACAGTGTTGGATGATTCAATAGGTACAATTTGTGACGTATAAATACCTGCACCTTTACCTGGTATTCGTTCTGATGGTTCACATCTTTTGTATATTTTATATTGTAGAAAATCAAGGATTAATCTAAAGATTTATAGATCTATATACTCCACCAGCTAATTACCAATGTCTAATAACCCAGCGCCAACGAAGCCGTAAAGAAAAACCTCTTTCAATAATCCTAAATGTATGGGAGGTTCGAATATTTTTCCAGAACTTCATTTTCTTAGGCTTAGCAAAACACAATATTTGTTTAATTGTGTAAAATCTTCTGTTAAGCTTCGTTGGCGTAATGGTAACGCGTCTCCCTCCTAAGGAGAAGATTGCGGGTTCGAGTCCCGTACGAAGCGTATTTTTTCATCTTATGACCAAGTCAAGGCTGTGCGGTAAGAATTGTTTATATTTGCAGCTTCAATTCTCTATTTGGTGACATGAGTGAGCCAGAAGAAGCTGAGGAGCGAGTAATATATCCGACATGATCTGCTCATTAAACACATTACCCTCCAAAGTGCTTACACGGAGATTTGTAATCATAGTCATTTAGGACGTCGTATGGCGTAAGTAGAGAGTTTTACCGACCCTATACCTTGCTTTACAATACATGGTATTTGAGTATTTGTTTACTACAGCTTCATGATGGGTTGATAAGAATCGTTTCAGAAAAGTGTGTTATTTATTTTAATATACAGCGCGTATGACTACATACAACTTCAATTGAATAATAAAGCTGAAACGAAAAACAACATTGTCGGGATTTAAAATTTCTCTATTTTTCTTTTTTAGGTTCCTCAGTTTTCTTGGAGTTTTCCTCTTTCTCCTTGACCAAAGCTTCTTTCCTTAATTGAACAAGTTTTTTCAGTTCTTCTCCTGGCTCATATAGACCGCATCTTCTAAATCTCCTGATTTCATTATTCATTTCACCAATATCGCCCTTACAACGATCAAGATTATCTTTCAAATCTTTTTCCAATTGAATAAAATATTCTTCAGTGATAATGAACTTTCCTTCTTCTTCGATTTTCTTGAAAGTTGAGCCACTAAATCTTTGATCTAGGGGAGTTTGAAAACCTTCGCCGTCACCTAGACGAAGACCTGGCGTGGCTGCTACTCTAATCATGCCAGCCCTGTAAGCCTTAGCAGGTGAACCAAATTTTTTCATAATATAGGAATAGAAATTTTGCTGGTATTCATCATAAGTTGCTCTTCTGGACCCGATCCAACCCATCGAACGCAATTTTTTTTTCAAAGTTGGATCAGTAAGTTCGACGTTTCTAATCCTCCACATCTTGATGGGGTTGAAGGAGATTGGATTGGCCATTCCTGTAGTGAAAAACAGAGTAATCAGTGCAACTTTTAAGACATGTAGCGCAAAAAAAGCCCATTGAGCGAGAACACTCGAAAAGTTGACTTGTGTTTCGTCCCTCAGTTTGGCTGCGACATGAGCCATGTCAAAATGCTCAAAAAGTGGAATGGCCAAACGGGAAATATGGTTCGTCAAACAATTACCTGGGGTGGGTGAGATAACATCCGGTAAATCTGTATACAGCCAGAACACCATCAGCAAAATGTAAACGATAATATTTTTTCTGCATCTTTTCCACTTAGGTAGAATAAGCTGTCCTGGCCATAACTGTTCCATCAACGGTTTCTCGTAGTCGAGCTTTTGCTTGTACTGCTTCAAATCAGCATCGTAATCAAATAAAAGACACCCACCTTCGGTCAAATATCCTGGGTGCATAGACTTGGAGTACCCGATAGGCTGCTTCTCGTAAAAGATAGAAGGTCTAAGAACAATTAAATCTGCGATTCCGTGAGCTCCCTCATTGAAAGCTCTATCGATTTTCGATTTTAGTGTATCTTCTGTCTCCACCTGAAATGCAAAATCTCTTTCCACATCATCATTAAACCTGACGTAAATCTCCATCTCTAATTCGCGATATATTAGACAATCTTTTCATCTGAGTTTGATGTGGTGACAAATGTCTTGAAGATCTTGAAAAGATATATTTTACTTCAGTTTTGCCCCCCACCCCCGCTGGAAGAGAACGCAGCGCGGGCTGAATGAAGTTCTCCACCGATATATGATAAGATGAAAACTTAATGCGAAAGACTATGTATAGGATTCATGGACAGTGTCCACTGTGATGTTCTAATTGAATGTTTTTTGCTGCATGTGAATGATAACAAGCGGTCTAGTTAATTTTAAGCTTCACGTAGCCAAAACCGATGTTTGCGTTTCTGAGATTAGAACAAGACTACTAGGTCAAATATTTTTCTGGCCACTCGATATTGCAGTTTCTACATTACTTTGTCGGCTAATCTTGGAGAATATAGTAGGCAGTCGGTAGCGAGAAGGAACTCTGATTTGACAGTAAATTTGCTACATATGTGAAAGATAAGCCACTGGTGAAATGCCGATGTGACTTTCATTCGAAAACTGACCCGTTTATGGCCAAGACTGCCTTTTGACCATATCACTCTGTTATTTTGCTTGCAATTCGAGCTCCTCATGCGAACGTTGCACTTCTTACAGTTTTGATTATGTTTTTGTTTCGATCCACATGAAAGTCTTAAAGCCCTCAAGCAAAAAGTGTCGAATTCTACGCTTTTTAGTTTCTACGAAACGTCCCCCTCAAGAGGGACAGTTCAATGCCACTTTTTCGAGCCGTGCCTTATTTAAATTTGTTTAGATTTTCTGCCATCATCTTGGTTGTTGGGAAGGTACTCAAGCGAATCACTTCTTTTGAGCAAATCGTAGCACTTTCACCCCCTGCCCCAGCACTTCTGGGTTGGGTAGGCTCAATTCTATTCATCTCGAAGAGTGCTCTGTGAGCGGCGATTGGAAGTCTAAGTCAATATTTTCTACTTTCAGGCGCTCAAGACGAGAAACGTCAGTTGCTTCCGTGTTCCAAAATGGTTTCCAGTTAATTTAGTTTACATTAAGTTATCTACTGTGCAATCTATCCTATGGGATGTGACTAAAACTCCACAATACCTTCATCGTTGTATAAGTTTCCTCGAAGCGATAACGTTAAGAAGTTAGAAACACATAAGAGAAGACGAACAGCATAGAAAGGCTAAGAAAAACATTAAGAGGAAGTTACCAATGCCATTTCATACAACTGTTGGACAACTTTCACTCTTTGATGTATCTAGTCATTTTTACCGGGACTTTTTTGAATAGTGCGTATGTCTTGCCTTCAGTATTAATAGTGATCTAAAATCTGGCAGACTCACAAATTAAAGTAGCAGCAGTAAGGCTATGAAGCTCTATAGATTTTATGAGCATCAATAATTCATTTCACGAGCAGTTGAAGTCTGTGTGGAAGGCAGCACAGCGCACAGGTAGAATGTATATCGCACGTGACATGCAAAATGCTGCTAAACATCCATCTTTAACTTTTATTTGAAAGAAGCTTGCATCTCTTGTGAAAAGAAACCAGCAAGATGCACTTGAAATCGTCAAAGCTGTTTTTTTGAGACTTATTTGGTTGATATGTTAGTCCGGGAATCAGAACTTTATCTGTACCACCTGGTGCTGAAGCGACAAGCGAATTATATCCATTCGTGTATAGGGCATTTTGTCGATGAGGTGGATAATGAAGTCGTGAAGGGAGCTAAAATTTCAAGACGAGTTAAAGATCTGCAGCTTTGTATAGCTACAGAGACTCATCTAGAGCTGTACGATGTGTCCGAAGGGTTGCTGAGAAAGCTGGGGGATGTGGATATATTTGCCACTATTACCTGTATCAGATCGTTTCATGTTGAGAATCATGCGGATTCATTTCTGGCAATAACTTCAGATGCCGGGAATCTTACTATTGGAAAATTTGAGAGGAAGTCAGGAGACGGGAATGGAGAAGGTTTGGTTATTTTGAGAACACTAATGAACGAACCATTGAGCAGATCAGGGATACGAAGACTGTCTCCTATATCTAACATAGAGGCTGATTTGTACGGGAGATGTCTATTTCTCTCTGCTATTGAAAAGACTAAGCTATGCTTCGTGCTGAGCACTTCACGTGAGGGCGGCACTTTGAGCATCCAGTCGCCTTTAGAGGCGAACAGACCCAATATGCTTACCCTAGATACGACTGCGTGTGATGTACAGTATGACAATCCGTGTTTTGCATCAATTGAGGTGGATACATCACAAAATAATGAAACTCATTTGATATTCTATGTGTTAGACCTAGGCCTAAATCAAGTCGTAAATAAGGCTGATTATAAAATTGAAAAATCGGCCAATTTTCTCATGGGACTACCTTCATTGTCCAAATATGGCATCAATTGCGAAAGCGGAGAAAGAGTAGATTCTCGTTTCGAAGAAGAAGATGTGAATCCCCTAGTTTTGATCGGATTTGATAATCATATAGTTGTTAAAGATATGAAGGGGTATTACAACCTAAAGCTTAAAATTCCAAAGAAAAAAAACCAGTTGAATATGAAGACTTCGATTATCTCCCATGCTTTACAGACATTGAAAAAAGATTTTTTTGTCCTTCTTCAGTCCAATTTAGGAGACTTGTACAAATTTAAAGTCTCTCCAAATCATGCAGATTCTAATAAGCCGATTGTATCCATCTCATACTTTGATACTATTCACCAAGCTGAGAACTTGCAGATTTTTAAGAATGGTTACTTGTTCGCTAATTCAGAGTACGGTGACAACTATCTCTTCCAATTTGAAAGTCTGGGGGAGGAGGCTGATCGCTGTAATACCATCTCTTCCCTTGAACCAGAAAGGCAGTTATTCTTTGAGGGAACCGATAAATTAAAGAATTTGGGAATAATGCGAAAGCAAAAAAATTTGAATCCATTATTATCCGGTAAGGTGATTACCACTTTACCGCTAACAATTGCGACATGTTCAAATGACAATCCGAGGTTCTTTACCAATGGTATCAATTTCAAAAATGTAATCTCATCACAGCTGCCCGCTAGTGCTGAAAATATATGGACCATTCGTCTGCCCGGAGAACACTATCATAAACTCCTTTTCATCGGTTTTCATAAATCTACCATGATATTAAAAGTTGAAGATGGAAGTATTGAAGAGCTCTCTGTCGAAGGGAATCATTTTCAATTAAAAGGGGACAAAACAGTTTTCGTTCACAGTATTGGAAAGAGATCCATAATTCAAGTTTGCGAGAACGAGTTGCGCCAGATAGTATCAAATCAAGGTAAATCTTTCTCATGTAAGTTGGAGTGGTTTCCTCCGGCAGGTATACGTGTGGTGGCAGCGACTTGTACGCAATCTCAACTTGTCATCGGCCTTTCTAATGGAGAATTAGTATATTTTGAAATTGACCGAGAGTCGCATGAAGATACTCTTCACGAATTGCAAAACAAGATTGAGGTTGAAGAATTAATCACCAGCGTTTCTATGCTATCTGGTCTAAGAAGTGATTTGTTGGCAGTTGGATCCAAACAAGCAACTGTAAAAATTTTCTCATTAAGAAAGTCAGATGCGGATGCTTTTCTAGAAGTCATTGCTATTCAAACATTAGCGGACTCTGTACATGATACCAAGCTTGTCAAGAATGGGCACAATACAGAACTACATGTTGGTTTAAAAAACGGAATTTATTGTAGTTCAAAAATTAATATCAACGACGGTCAAATACATGACATAAGAACTAAATTTTTAGGCCTTAAGCCAGTCTCTATCTCTTTATTGAGCTCGACAAATCTTGAGATGATAGCAGATGAAGATGAAGATGAAGATGAGGATGAAGATGAAGAAGAAGAAGAAGAGAAAGAACAGAAAGAAGAGAAGGAGCCAAAAAAAGGTATGTCAAGGCAACCCTGTCTGATTCTTCATAGCTCAAAGACATGGATGAGCTATACGCAAAAGTCTTTGAGCTATATACGACCTGTGATTAATGATACAACTATCTCCAGTATAAACAAGGTAACTGACTTTATGGCCGAAAATATTAAAGTGAACGGATATTGTGCTCTGGATGAATCTGGTGCACTAATTATCGGGAAATTGACGGATATTGCTACAAAACAAAACTGGTTCCGATGTAGTGAAGTCTCTCTCTCTGAAAGCAAGAAGGAAAGTGAAGATGAAAAAGATGAAGACGAGGAAGACGAGGAAGACGAGGAAGATGAAGACTTCAAGGTCAAACCACAACTTTATGTCACCCAAAAGGTAATCAAATTCGATCTTGATAAGAGTTTGATAATGTATTTGGAAAATTCAAAAGCTGACAATCATATTCGTATCAGCATTGCGAAACGGGAAACATTCTTTAACTTCGAAAACACTAAAGGTAAGTACATGATCGTACAGAATATGACATGTAGTACTGCGTCGGTTGCAAAATTTATTTCAGGTGCCAATCACCTTGTAATAGCAACAAAAGATGGCCGGTTACACACATATGAAGTCCATTTAGGCAAAATGGAAGGCAAGGAATCAAATTACAGCTTAAAGCATCTACACGAGACCCTTATAGAGGATAATGTTCATGCAATGATCCCATTTCTTGATACGTTGCTTGTGCCGGTCCTTGGTCGACTTGTACTTTTTGGACTTGGTAAAAAGCAGCTACTAAAAAATTCAATCTCCCCAACCACCCCTTCAATCACAAAAATAACTGCTCTTGCAAATTGGAAGAACGAGAGAATTGCCGTAGGGGATAATCAAGAGTCTGTGACACTATTCTTATTTGACAGAAACGACCATGTTTTCAGAGCAGTGGCAGACGACATCGTTAAGAGGCAGGTTACCACGCTGCAATTTCTTGACGATTCAACTATCATCGGTGGTGACAAATACTGCAACATCTGGACGTTAAGGTTGCCTGCTGAATATCAGAAACAAATCGAGATAAAATTTCCCCATGCGTTGGACAGGCTGCAAGAATTACCGGCATTGAAAAACAAAGCTCCAAATGTTATGGAATGCCCTTACAAGTTGTCATTAACAAATCACTTCTTCGTTAACGATATACCTACTGAAATACAGGTGCTAGACTCAATTCAATTATCCGACAGGCCTGGAATAATATATATGGGTCTCCAAGGTACCATAGGCTGTCTAATTCCGCTTTTGTCGAAATCAGAGATTATCAATATGAAGAAAATTGAAACCATGATGAGCTCTGCTGACGATAGATTCTTTCTTGAGCAGGAAAATCAGAATCACAAGGTAGACGACGAGGGTTCTGCCTTTGAAAACCCGAGAGTAAACAAAAGGAATATGCCTGAGGGTGCATATTCCATGGTTGGAAGAGACCACTCCAAATATAGGGGATACTATGTACCGCGAAGAAATGTTATCGATGGTGACCTCTGCGAGAAGTTTCTGAATCTTCCTTACGGCGAGCAAGACTTTCTATGCAAGGATGTACAGGGAATTGATCCCGTCAACGTCATTAAATGCATCAATGAGGTTAGGACAAATTACATGTGACCTTCTATACAGATATAGTGAAGATACGTAAATCTAATTCATTTGTATACCACCACGGTAAAAGTGTTCAGGAATTTTCAAGTGATTAATGTTTTCAAGTAGCAGTTGCAAGTTTGAGGGGAGAACCTTTCCAAACCAGAGTGCGTCAACTTTACTACTTTCTGGATTACTTGAAAAGCCAACATGGTTATAGAAAATCATGTTTCCAGCATATTTGTGTCCACCAATATGTGATATAATTCCAACGTTTTTGTCTGCACAAAGATTTTTTGATTGAATTTCCCTGACCAAGTCTTCCGCAACAACACCACATCTAGGATCGCGCTGGTGATGGCCACATATTAAAATCCAGTCCTTAATGATATTTTTGAAATCAAATTGCGGCTGTTCATTTGAAGATGAAGGCTTACTTGTTGACTCGATATTTGCGTTATCTGCGCCTTGTAGATAATCTTCAAAATGTAGTGCGCTACTTTTGCCCTTTGAATCTGCTTCGCCGCCCAAGTAATGTGCAAAACTTTCAATTTCACTTTCTAGGATCTTATAAAGCCTCATCTCAGGCATCACATAAAAATGTAATCGCCTATCATTCCTCTCTGGGGGCTTGATATTGCCCTCTACGATGGAGATCGCATTCACGAGTATCCCAGATCCCGTAGTGCTGCGCTTGAGGTGATTCTTGAGGGTTGATATACTAGAATATGGCCAAGTGGGATTCAGCTCTAGCTTACTCTGCCAAGAAGATTTCCACACAGGTGGGGAGCCCTTGTCATTTTTCGGAGATATTAACAAAACATGTCTCTTGTATGCAGGAACCATGTGTGGCAATTTTAGATCACGGACTATTGATTTATCAGCTGGCAGGGTAGAATTGACAGCCTGACAGTAACATACGTCTTGACTTGCTATTGGTTCGGGTAGGCCCGTCGGGGATATATCGACATGTCTATATTGCCTATGGAACAGAGCTATAAAACGGGAGTATCTTAATGATGAATTGAACCTAGCAGACATGTAAACAGATAATTAATATCAGAGAGCTCCTTGAGGCAGCTGTCTAAAGGGGATCATAAGTCACCAGCTGTATGGCTTTTTAAGGTTTGACTGTCTTTATGAATCCAGTTCCATTCCATTTTTTGCTTGTTATCTCCGTTTGTCAGGCTAACTAAAAAATGAACAAAAAATGCGATGAGATCAAACGCCATTGTGGGCCGGACATATGAAATACTAGCTGCTTCATAGCGATTCAAGGAGTTCTAATGAGTGAGATATGTGGTATATGCTTTGAGAAGACTGCCAAATATAAATGTCCCAAATGTTCCGTAAGATACTGTTCCTTGTCCTGCTACAAAGATTTAGAGAGACATATAGAACCTGACGGAGAGAAAGAGTTGCAAGATATACCGAAAGAAACTAAGATAAGCACTAATATTATTTCCCAGAATGTTGGTAAAACTGACCCTCAACCACTTGCCACACCTTATCTTAACGAAGTTTACGAAGATAGCCTAGAATTGAAGGAGTTACTCCAGTATAACACTGTAAAATTTCATTTGGCCAAGGTGCACAGAATTTTGACAACAGAGGTAGCCGATAGTGGGGACTCTACTACAAACATGAGTAGTGATATGAAGAATCAGCTAGCAATAGACTACTTGAATACCCTGCGATATGGGGGGATTCACTATAATGAAGCCATTGAAGAGTTTTGCCAGATCTACCTAGCGAAAATAGAAAATAATACTGCGTAGAAGTATAGCTGCTGGAGTTATATCTCATTATATATGAAAAATCATTTCATTTTTACTAAAAGTACAATATTAAATTACATAGCGATGGTAGCAACAAGGGTAGTGTAAAAACTTGTAGCTTTGAAACTGAATCTTGGAATCTGAATGCTCATATTTTTGCGCAATTATGAATATTTAAAGCTATCGACTATTTACTTTCAATTTGATATTAAGTAGACCTTCTTTATTGGATATGATTATTATATATATATTACACATTAATTGTGGAGGAACTGAAAGGGGGACAACAGAAGAACAATCAACATAATGATTGTCTAAAGCGATCATCCGGAATTGAATGCCCAAACATGGGCGACCAGAATATGGTTTCTCTAGTTTTTTTTGCTAGAGGCTCTTTTTCAGGTATCAATATTTGACCTGTTTTTAAGAGAATAAAAAATGGCACCGCCAGTACACAGAGGCCTCAAACGGATTCTTCATCAGTTTTACTTTTTTGACTTTTTCTGATAGTGAAAAAATTTATACCTTTGTGGTTGTTTTCATGTGGTACAGTGTTTGTCATCGTATTACCGGTATTTGGGTACGGATCATTCACAGCTAATGATGGTTCTGCAGTGGCATAAGGCTCCTTCTTGCTTAGAAAAAGTGACTTGAAAGGACCTGACTCTTGTGGTGCAGGTGATGGAGCAAGAGTTGGCTCCCTTAAACTTTTCAGCAATCTGCTGAAGTATTCAGCCATGGTGAAACCCATTTCACATAAACAGAGGAAGACACTTGCCCACGCTATACCGAATAAGTCAGCACCAAGGGAAGCTTCCCTGTCAGCACCGGAGAATGCATTTTTTGCCATAACTGATGCTGCAGTCTGCAGGACAACCGCTGTAACGTTAAATAAACAGCCAGCAGCGGTTAAAATCCAAACAACTTTTGTAAAACCATATGAACACCATGACCCAATATAGATTAAGAAGGAGACACCAATGAATGCCAATGCGATCCAGAAAAAACAGAACGAAAATCTCGTTAGATAGTAATACGAGTCTCTGTTAGAAATAAAAGATTGTGGAACGTTGGTAGTGGTTCCAAAATTATCAACTGGTGAAATAGGATAAGCTGGCGATAGGTTATTATTTCCACAATACGTCAGACCACCATTGTTTTCGCATGCACCCCAGAAAGTCCATCTCGTAACGTCAGAGGCGTTGCCAATTCCCTGTGTATCACCTTGGACCCAGTAAAAATGGTTTATTGGATAATTATTAACCGCACCAGATATGATGATCAAAATCAGGAGCAGTGTATTCCCTGCAAAAAAAAGCAGGGTGATTAGCCTGAGTATTGAGCGAAGAATAGTGGGCATCTGGCGAGAGTTTTCTTACAAGTTTTGAATCAGATTATACTTTCAACTATAATTACCGATTTAAAGGGGTAAAAAATTCGACTTCAGTAGCGCCTTTCTTAGGTGTGAAGATTAAAAGGAAACTAATAGTATCAATAAATCGTTAAAATCCCTTTTTGGTTAAATTGCAGCTTTAAATAAATATGAATCGAAGCAAAATCTTGGAAAATGTGGAAGTTAAACAAGCCCTATTCTAATGGGTGGAGCAAACAACGTACAATACCGTCTAGCACAAGTACAACATAAATGTAAGTGGAAAGGCGTTGTCTTTTTCTGCCAGTTAACTATGATTTCTTCTCATCTCGCCGTTCGTTTTCATTTTTCATCGGAAAACTTTTTTGTCAATACCCTCTTTGGTTTGTTTTGCCTCTATCAGTCCTACGAGCATTTCAGGGAACAGAAGCATTTCGTCATGGAACACTTTTTGGAAAATCCCTTCGAGTATTTATTATTTTCCCAAATAGAAGATTATATTAACGAGTCATCCAAAACGGGGAAAACGAAAACGAAAACCAAAACAAAGACAAAATAACAGGTAGAAGGCTGAAGACTCCATAAGCAAGGGCAAAATAGGTGCATCTGCACCAATATGATTATCTATCAATCACTTTTAGAGTGAGATTGAGACATGCCACAGCTATGGCACTGCCGCTCCTACTTTTTCCTTCTTGTTGGTGGTACTGATGCTTTTTGTTTCTTGATTGCTGACAACCGAGAAGTGCCTGCATATGGCCTTGTATTGACAGAGGCCACATCCTCACCTTGTGAATCTTCGGAGCCCGGTTTTTGTACCGCATATTTGCTGATCGGCTTCCACGCATCCTGTTGATTCTGCTGGGAAATTAGAGTCTGCTGTTTCTTAGCTGTAGACGGTCTCACTTTCTTTGGCTTAGCATGCCCATGATGTTGGTTGTAATGATGCTCAACACTCAAGGGGGGTTTTGAGAGTGAAAATTTGGGAACGTGAATTTCTAATCCACTATTGTCACTACCGCTATCAAAATTGAAGTCAAGTTTTGCATTCGAACCATTGTGGGTCTTGAGAGAAAACATGTCATTCTTTTGTTTCAAACACCATAGGTGTATGTCATCTACAGTGATGTCAGGGGTTTCCTGGAGAATTTTCAGTATATCATCGAGGCAGTTTATGTATCCATGGTGCTTTAGCAATGAGTTTCTTTCATTGGCTACCCTATAAAGCTTCGTCACGGCATTGGCGGCTATTTTGAACTCTTGAGAAAGATCAGCATTTAAAGAAGCAATCGCTTGATCTGTTGGAGGCTGTTCCGGTGGTAAACTGGACCCCAGCCCATTCAGTTTTTCCATCTCGCCAAAATTTGCTTTAATATCCTTGAGGCCTTGAAACTCCTTGAATGATGCAACAAAATAATTATACTTGAAAAACGCAGACTTTATAAAAATCTGTTCAACAAAACAGATTTGCAAGTATTTGATGCGTAAAAGCCCTCTTAAACGCCTTGCAAGTTTATATAGTCGTTCTTGGACTTCCTGTGCCGTTTTCCTTCTGCCCCATCGACCCATCAGAGAAATCTCAGAACTCTTCACAGTTTTAGTAAGTGAAAAAAAGTAGCGAGAAAGCATTCTAGACGAAACATCAGCTCAGGTGAGCGCCAAACAGCCGGTATTTGGAAATGAAATTTCAAGAACTTAGAGATAAAAACTGTAGAGTTGTTTTACGCGGGCTACTCAATTCCATCATTGTTCTGTGGTGCTTATTTGAGAGGTAGATGTATTGTGACTACAAGGGAGATTTTGGTTCGCAATTCAATGCTCAAGCTGAGTGTAATGCTTCCATCAAAAGGAGCATCCGTCAATTCGAGAAAGATGCATTGTCAGCTCCACGCGCGAAAAGATCAAAGCTTAGCAATACATATGATGGGTTTTCACATTCTGACCTACTAGTAGAGCAGCAAGGGCAGTCACAGTCCAGCGACGGTAGGACGGAAATGTCTTTCATAACGCCTGCTAATACACCTGCACATACGGATATGACGAACAAATCATTTCATGAAGAGAATCTACCCTCGCCATACTCTGAAACTGAGGACTATATGATTCGTGGATATTATCAAGAGGAAAAATTGGTCGACAACAGTTGGGCATGCATTGAATCAGTCCAGTATAGCCTCTATGACCTGACACCTGAAGAGTACGAAGTGGCAAATGATGATACGGACTCAAATGATTGTGCAAGGAACGTGAAGACCTCCTGGGGGTTAAATGAAGTTTCGAAAGGTCAATTGGGATTTCAATGTACTTTTAATGACAATGATGGTAATGATTCTTACGATATAAATATGAGATAGAATTAATAAATAAGATTGCGAATGAGCCATGGATTTATTGAATCAGTGTGAGCACAATGCTCTTCAACAAAGGTAATATATGCAATGTAGTTTTAGTTTTTTCATAGCGAAAAAAAATTTCTCCCGGGGGCGATTCGAACGCCCGATATCAAGATTACTTTGTATATCACATTACAGTCTTGCGCCTTAAACCAACTTGGCCACCGAGAGTAGTTATCTTGTTTATTATCTCAGAAAGGCAACTATTTAAGATATGTATACTTCACGGCCAGGATCTCAAGAATACTTTAAAAACCTTTTCCGTGATTTCGTTAAAGTCACTCTTGTCAGTCACAGTGAGAAGTTTGTAATATGGGGAAGTTCGAGTTTTGGCAGCCTTCTTTAGGAGCCCAGCATATGTCCTTCCGTTATTTTCAAACGTTTCGAAAAGGCGGTTATTTCTTGTAGATATGATTAGTGCGGAAGTTCAAGTTGACAAGGTGATGTTTCTGCAATAAATTGCTGAAGTAACATTTTAAGTAAGCTCTCATACACTCTTATATTTGGAACTATCGTGAGTATACCGTCTCTTAAACATTAACTGTCTTGTGATGTATCTAAGTCGTGCTGCGCTTTATCTTGGAAAGACACGAGTCAATCAGGGAGTGGATGATAATCAAAAATACTTGCTTGCACGCATTGAAGATTCGATATTAAACGAGAAGCTGAGTCCTTAAAGTAAAAATCTATTCTTTTTCAGGACATTTGCATTGGGGCCGATGGAGAGAAATAATCATTGGTACGGGCTGCGCTAAACAGCCGTTCTTTTCCCGGATGTTCTAATTCCATCGTTTCAATAAGTTTTGCTATGATATGCCTCCTTACGTGATCTCAAAGATGGCTTCGCAAGTTAGGACATGCAATGGGCTGCTGTTGCGCGGTGGTTGGACCACACATATGGGAATTTCGAGAGGGTAGCCAGATTTCAACACTGCACTAAATTTTCAAACTTAAGCATTTATCAGGGACCAAGTGACGTCAAGATCCAGATAGAGAGATGCAATTCTGCCCTTAGAACTTTATTCTCGCTTAAGAAACAGAGCTCGTTTATTCACGTATCTCTCTCACGCAGCCTAGGGTAATAAATCTCAACTCAGGGATCTTTTCTGGATAATCACAACATTATCCAAGCATCTCTTGAGGACTTATCCTTATCTTCTATCACCAGAAAGGAGTAGCATTGAAATATTTATGCTGCCTAGCATCTGACTTTATCCAGATCCGGTAGAAGCAGTCACTTTCTGTAACTCGTATAAGGCTCTAATCCCCTAGAGTGCTCACTTCGGTCAAGGATGTCCCTCCTACTGTTGTAGGTTACCTGTATTTTTAATGTATCGAAGAGCTGCCCATTTCGGTAGTCATGATCTCAAGAAAGCAGCCAAAATATAATTAGTTGGTGTTTGCTGGGTTGGAAATTTAGGGGATGGCTTCATTCTTTTTTTTTTCACGATAACCAATAGCGCCATCATAGATAGCGATTATTTACTCAAGCCCTAGAGAACCCTGGGCAAATTTACGAAAAAGAGAGGGAATGCTTGCAGAAGGCAATTTTATGGACTTTGTAGCCAGGTAGGATGGTGCCTTAGCTTTCTCTTGATCATGTGAATAGAACTCAAGCAAATTTATTTGCTCTATTTCAATTGTTCGACAAGAGAGGTAGCTAGTTGCCTAAGTAGCGCAAAAACAAAATGGAGATTGTGATGGTAATATGTGTTAATGGGGGGTTTTCATCCATGCATGGCACCAAAAATTGGTTAAAAGTGGTGAAAATTAGTGCAGCATGCGCTGATATGATTAATCTATTGAACCACGAGTATGTCTGCTATAATAGTTGAAACGAGCAAATATACAAGGGCAATTATTTCAAATTTTCGCAGACGTATAAATATAATCTCAAATGTCCATCTTATTAATCAATATTCTCGCCAGTGCTTGAATACTCAGTAATTTTCGCAACGGATCGTCAAGACCATAGCTCACTAACTCATTCATTCCAAGTTCAACGATATGATCGCTATGCTTTTACTTTTGAGTTTAACCTCTTATCTTTTCGGCTTTGCGATGTGTCAGAGCACTCAGTCCGGCCTCATTCTGCCTTCCTACTCTTATTTGTTCACAGAGGTGCCAGAGGAGTATGGTACTAACGAGGCTTGCTTCGTGGTTTTGAACGGGGTTTATAAGCGTACGCATCCATCAGATAGTTTATATATGGCGTCTGCCAATGGCTCGATATTTTTTGGGAAAGTACGCAATGATTTCACTAATTTAACGGCGCCAGTCGCGATATCTGTCGATAAAGTCCGCGCTGATGCATGGTTTGCAAATAGATCGTATGATGCTTCAATGAATTACTGTGAAGAAGCTACTTCATTCTTAACTCAATTGCCCCTGCATCGCGCACCTCGCGACTCCATTTTGCCTCTAGGGGATATATGGCAAATGAGAAATATTTAAAGCATCTTCACTTTTACTACAAGGCCATAATGGACTCGATCAGGAGGATTATCAACTTCATCAAAATTCCGACTACTTTTTTATATCTTGCCTGGCCTTAAATACAATTTTGACGAAAACTTCAAATATCGTCTATTTTGGAGTGCGACACAACTGCGCGACATAGTTGCAATCAAGAAGATGTCATGTGACGTGAACCATAGATCATCCATCTTATGCAAATATACATAACCCTACAACGTCTCATCTCCATACAAGCCATTCTTTCGGAAGGCCTATAATTCTACGAAAGTAAATTTCCTGCCAGCTCGCCACAGCTTTCTCTAAGCCTCAGTCCTCATTTCTGTCTTCTGTCCTGCTGTCTGTTCGTGACTAGCTTCTGGCGCAGCCTCCAGCTCTACAGTTTGTAGTGATGTTATCCCAAATAAAACTATCTGAAGTAGGCGGGAACAAGCATAACTTACATTCTAGTCTCTTGACCAAACTATATCAGGTTAAATGTTTTTTTAGACTGTCTCGTGACAACTATTGAGCTACGTAATGTAGCTGTGTCCACATGTTCCTTTGGCTGATATGACGAGGTGTAATGGAGACAGAAAGAGTACCTTGCTTAGCTCTCTATGCCGCTGGAATTATCTGAAGGTATTTTTCTCGATAGATTCGTTGGCACTTTGACTAGTCAAGATTAGTAATTAGTAGGTGGATTTGTATAGGGTTATAAGTTCTTTAATTAATCCTTAGTTTTTTTTCAATCTAAATAAGAAAAACATGTGGATTAAACGGAATGGATGTTTTACAAAAACTAATGGTGTTTATAAATCACAAATCACATCTATTGAACCGTGCAAAATAGTGACTAGCGCGAATTTTGCACACAAGATCATGGCACTTATTCAATCCCATAAAATCTATAATACAGTTGTCATTGCCTTTCGATAACCATAGAATATAGCGTAGTGAGAATATTGTTCGTAACAGTCTTGCTGTTAAGATAAATCGATCGTCTTCTAAAT
The DNA here is from genome assembly GCA_030572985.1 of Zygotorulaspora danielsina. Taxonomy (NCBI): domain Eukaryota; kingdom Fungi; phylum Ascomycota; class Saccharomycetes; order Saccharomycetales; family Saccharomycetaceae; genus Zygotorulaspora; species Zygotorulaspora danielsina. The sequence continues at coordinate 825,938 of JAJMCL010000005.1, forward strand.
TGGTCGATACTTATTTAGGGCTGAAATTCACATGGTTTACTTGATTATTCTTCATCTAATCCGGAAGATACTACCATAGATGTTACCATTTATATTTTAGTAGTGCTCAATTCCAACAAAAAGTAATTAAGAAAAATTCTCTTCCATGTCTTTTAGTGATTGAGGAAGTAAAAATAATGCCTTTTCTATCTTAAAAACTCAAAATCATGCAGAGCGATGTAGTGATCCAGATCATATATTTCGCCTAAAGGGTTTAACTAGATCTTTTCTCACATTTGCAGCCAATATTTTTGCGAATGCCATCTTGAATAATCTTGCGATTGTTCTAAGGTAGACCTTGGTTCGAGGCAGCCCACTAGGAATGGTGGTATCGTTTGTACATATACTATTGAAGTTTCTCGATTTCTGGGGGCGATACTACCTCATCACGAAATTTTTATACTGGTCAAGTTTTTAATCTGATGATGTAAATCGCGTTTCGATCGTTCGGAATAGATGTAAAAAACGACTGAAATAGACATGGGAAAGTCTAGTACCTTCTAAATTGAGTGCAGCTAATGAGAAGGGGAAAACTAATACTGATCGAAGGGCTAGACCGAACTGGCAAGACAACACAATGTACCATACTCGCTGACAGGCTAAAACCAGACGCCATATTACGCAAGTTTCCTGATCGAACAACACAAATCGGCCAATTAATTAACGAATACTTAACGAATAAAGACTGTAAATTACCGGATCAAGCGGCTCACCTGCTCTTTTCTGCGAACAGATGGGAAGCTTCGGAGATGATAAAAGAACAACTGCTTGAGGGAAGACATGTTGTGATGGACCGATACGTGTATTCGGGTATAGCATACTCGGCGGCAAAGGAAATTGAAAACATGGATTTAAATTGGTGTTTACAACCAGACAAAGGGCTTTTGAAGCCAGACTTGACCATTTTTCTCACGAACCAAAATCAACGGCAGAACGAAGTGAGGGAAGGCTTTGGCTCTGAGCGATATGAAAAATCTGCTTTTCAACTGAAAGTGAAAGACAAGTTCTTCGAAGTTTTCGAGAAGCTAGATAATTATCCATGTGATACTAATGGGACCCTTAAAGTGCTTGATGTTTCTGACAAAACGATCGAACAGGTCTCTGAGTCAGTTTGGCAATTGGTAGAACTCTTGATTGAAAGACCACTGAGCAAGGACTTTCTATATTTTTGATCCTATTAGTTTAATCTATCTAATGTACTTAATTTCTCAAGAAGAATATCTTTTGATATTTCTTGAACTTCACCACCTATAAACATTTCATCCATGGCCATGTATGCTTTGTAAAAACTGAACACAATATCTAGTTCGCATACATTACCAAAAAATGCATCGAGTACTTCGACGAAAAGATGTATATGAGAGAGATATATGGGTTCTTCGTCCTGCAAATCCACTCCCATTACAAAGTATAGACCTGCGTATCTTTTGTAGACCAGCTTCGTAGAGTCTGAAAACTCAACAAAATTACTTTGATGCTTATGATCCCGAGAAGATATTAGTCTATATATCTGTACGATCATATCTTGAGGCTTCTGAGAATCCACTTGACACAAATCAAACCATCTGACCAGTCGAACGACACCTTGTTTGTTGAAGCACAATATGAACTGGATAGCCATGGCGTCAACTAGTCAATAATCAGTAGAATATGTGATAAACTATGGCGGTCGCTAATCACTTGTCGGATTGGTCCCTGCCTCTCTGTTTGCTATGTTTATTTCGTCGTTCCGCTGTAAAGGTAGTTAAGGCGGGGCTAGGCTTATGCTGAGAGGTAGCATAATCGGATACTGAAAAGGAACGCGGTTAAGCAGCAATGACGAGAGAGCCGGCTCAAGATTTAACCTTTCATGGAATTAGAGTTAACCTGGTAAATGATATCAAGGATAACTTTGTGAGTTTACCAGGATCTATTGTCCAAACCTTAGAATCCACCGGTATACCGATACAAGAGTTCGGCATTGCTATATCGCTTGATGAGAAAGAGGTCATTAATGTGGGCTGGAATGGCTATGAATCACAGGGATATCTCAATGGCCAGCCGGCAGTCGACATAAATCCACTTCTAGCTAAAGAAGTCAGTCTCATCTCCGGGGTTCAGGTTGCCTTGAGAATAAGAAGATTTGATAAGACTCTGACTGCAGAAGAAGTGTACGTAGAGCCTGAGACGAGCGACGACTGGGAAATTATCGAAAGTCATGCAATGTTCTTTCAAGATGAGATTTTGCACCAAACAAGGATCATGACAAGTGGCGAAATTCTGCTTTGCTATGTGGATAACGTAGTGTCAAAATTTAGGATCAACAGCATTGTTCCAGATCATTTAACATCAGCTAGGATTGACACAGGTTCCTTGATTGTAATTGCACCTAGAGAAAACAAAAAAAGGATTTCAAAGAATCAAGTTAGGACAGAGCATAGAAGACATTCCGTGACAGCCAAGGATATGAATCCCACGAATTCCGATATAAAAAGATCACTACTTTCACGGGAAGAAAATATTTCAAAAGGCTTGAAAATTTCATTAAACTCGAAGGAAATAAAGTCCAAGTATGCGTTTCTATCCGTTTTAACAAATTCAATTGAATTCAAAAAATCCTCCAAACAAGAAAAATCTTCTCGCTCTGCAGTCAAGATAGTTGTGGAGGCAGATTCCAAGCCTTTGCCACAGCATCATGTAGAAATGACTCAAATGGTTTGGAATGCACTATGTCTGATGCCCGAGAATGGTTGTAGACTAAACGTTGAATTTTTTAATGATGATTCCCCTCCTCCTGCAGATGAAGCTGCGAGGTTCATAATCAGACCTTTTTTGGAGGAAAAAGAATATTCCAAGAAAATGGAGCAACAATCTGTTGTTGACCAATATAATGATCAAGAATCGATCCCTGATACTATATCCCTTTTGATGCATTCACTGAACCACTGTGTAATAACGAATAAAATGATCTTCTCGAATGAGAAAATTATGATAGAAATTGTAGATGATAGCAGTGGACAGCATATACCATATTGTGGTTTTGATGTCGAAACATCTAATTGGAAATACTCAGCTCACGATAAAGTAAAATTGTCATTGCAGCAGGGATTCCAGAATCTCAACGAAGATTCTTTCATGGATACGTTCTCTGACATAGATTTGCTGAAAGATGACGATATAATTTTACAACTCAGTGCATTTGCAGCGACTCCACCTACGCCTTCCAATTGTGTTGTCGTGGAAGGTAACCCTGGCATGGGAAAGACAACTATCTTGAGAGAAGTGGCAAGAAAATTAGTTTTGGAACAAGGAAAATATGTTAGATATGTTGATTGTGATGAACTATTAGAGAGCTTGAACCTGGGTAAAATGAAACAGCTTCTGCAAGATTGGTGCTCTATATGCTATTGGCACCAGCCATCAATGCTCTTGCTCGATAACGCTGCCAGCTTGTTCCCCAATGTTAAATCAGAGGATCCACAACAACAGCTCGCAATGCAGAGAGGGGGTGCAGACTCCACACGCCTGGCCTTGCATTTCATCAATATAGTACAAGGAATCTGGAAGAAAAACCCGATTGCCGTCAAGGTAATTATGACGGTATCCAATAGAAACTCGCTGAACAACGCGTTTTTCGATAAGCATTCTGTATGCGATATCTTCAAGCGCAAGGCACCGGACATCGAAGAAAGATCACAGATAGTCGAGTTTCTCTTCGCTCACGATTACCATTGCATGTCTACTAGTGAAGATTTAGAGTACAGAGACATAGCACTCGAAACGGAGGGCTATTCGCCGTTGGACTTGAAGCTTCTCATTGAAAGACTATTCTATGAGGTCACCCTAAGAGCACACCAAGATTACAACAAAATTACAGTGAACAAGGAAACCTTTCTCGAAACCGTCAAGAGCTTCACGCCCTCCTCCTTACGCGGCGTTAAGCTGACCAAGAACACGGGTGTGTCCTGGAATGATATCGGTGCACTAAAGGGGCCCAAGCGACTGCTCCTGGAAACCCTCGAATGGCCCTCGAAATATGCGCCCATCTTCAAAAACTCTCCCCTCCAGCTGAGATCCGGTATACTACTGTACGGGTACCCCGGATGTGGCAAGACGCTTCTGGCCAGTGCAGTTGCCCAGCAATGTGGACTGAATTTCATCACCGTGAAGGGCCCAGAGGTTCTGAACAAATACATCGGGGCGAGCGAGCAGAATGTGCGCGACCTGTTTGAAAAGGCACAGTCAGTGAAGCCCTGTGTTCTCTTTTTTGACGAGTTTGATTCTATCGCCCCCAAAAGAGGCCATGATTCCACAGGCGTCACAGACCGCATTGTCAATCAGCTGCTGACCCAAATGGACGGTGTAGAGGGCCTCGATGGCGTGTATGTCCTTGCTGCGACCAGCAGACCGGATCTAATCGATCCAGCCCTTTTAAGGCCGGGAAGAATCGACCGGAGCGTGCTATGCAACATACCAGATGAGGACGGCCGCTACGACATCTTACGGGCAGTCACGTGCAGCGGGAAGATGAATCTGGACCCAAGCGTAGACCTCAGAGCCGCTTCTCAGCAGACAACCGGCTTCAGTGGCGCAGATTTGCAAGGTCTGTGCTATAATGCGTATCTGAAGTCAGTTCACCGGCACACTTCGGCGGTCCAAAAGGCGCGGCAGCTCGATCAAGAGGAAGCGCAGGACCACGGTTCCTCCGACACGCTAGAGTGCACCATAGTGAATGACGGAGCAGGGGGAGCACCTACCGAGAACACTCTTCGTCACGTCTTGCAATGCATAAAAGATGAGCACCACAAGAGAGACAGCTCTACGCGCGAAACTACTGTTCCGCATGTCGAGGGATCGCCGATCGTCACCATAACGACGCGCGACCTGTTCGATGCATGTAAAGAAACAAAGCCCAGCATCTCAACTACTGAATTCTACAGATTGCAATCGATATACAACACGTTCCAGCAGGACAGGGATGGCAACATGCCTACCGCGGACGACAACCCTAACGACGTAGGCACAAGGACGTCTCTGATGTAGATGCGAACTTGCCGTTTGCGCCCGTATTTCCTCAGTCTCTTGCCGACATTCGACACTAGAGAGGGCCAATGACGAGCGACGATCAGCTCCAGTTCCGAACCGATTTCGCACTGGTTCCGCATGGTTTCGGCTTTTGGTACCAAAAGGCGAAATGACACATCGGACGACCCGGAAGGTAGCCGAAGCAAGGATGGCCAATCGGCCAAAATCGTATCAAGAGCTGTCAGCGCACGTTTTCCTGCACCGGGGGCCTTTTATAGCGTCTTGCAACGAGATGTGCAACGCACCGTATAGCTTGGTGGGAAGTCAGCATGCGGATCGTGCCAATTTTGTCGCTTGATGGCGGCGTGTCTGCCTACTGTAACGTATGCAGGATGAATAGAACATCCCTCGTTCATGCACCTGGTTTCAGGCTGGAAACAGCTGAAATATCGGCCTGCAAAAGCATCGACCAGGCTCTATTAGATATGCACTTACATCCTTCTTGTAACATTCGTACATATAGACGGCTATATTAAAAGACGTGATCAGACAACAGCGAGCACGTGGAAATTTGCCAGTTCTACTATCGAGGCTATCACCACAAGCGCTGGGATACATACAGGCGTCACTGAGCCCGTAACCGATTGATTGCAAGTTCAGACTTGCTTCCACTCTACCGGTCCGCCATTCTTTTGTATTTTCTTAGTGGAATTTGCCAAGAAACGCACATCTGCGAGGATAGCTTGAAAATTTGGAGAATTTCGAGTCCTGTAAAAAAGCTAACAGGATTTCGAAAGAAGATAGGACAGGAGATAGCACGCAGCAGCAAGGGAATATACATATTCTTTTGCGTTTAACACGTCGCAGTTGGGAATAGAGAGCAGCAAGCGTTTGTCAGGCTACATAGACACGTTCCGCGGAGGATACTAACCGTCTGGGCTTCTATTTTCGTGAGCAAAGTTCGCCGAGCAACAGACCACACCTTCGATAAGGGGCTTTCAAGAATGGGAAAAGATTCTCAGACGTCGCCACACGACCATCTTCATCATGTCAGTTCTATGAGTGCGTTAAAGATGCTGGGCAAGAAAATACTAAACTCTAAGAATCACGAGTCGCCAAGCCATGCCAACGTAGAGCCGACAGGTCCGGTGCACGGTCACAAGAAAAACCACGGCCAAGGAGCCCATCAGTCGTCCAATTCAAGACCGAAGAGCACATCGCCCGCCAATCGGCAAAGGTCATCCTCGCTGTTTCAGAGAAACAAGTCCAGCGCCAATGTGCCGGCAGTCGCTCCTGCAAGGTCGTCGGCGTCGATACACAATATGGTAGCTCATAATAATAACCCGTTCGCGCACCAACAAGGTACAGATGCGGCAGGCCCCGCAAAGAGCATGGCTGCATTGAGAAAAAACGGTAGTGGTGCCGGCACCAATCATTCCATAACGAAGAGGCCATCCGGAAATTTCGTCAATAATCATCATTTCCTGAACAACGAAAACATCGTTTACAACCCATATGGCATAAACGGCAACGTGGTTCCTTCAAGACCCGGGACTGCGTATGCTGGAAGTAACGGCAATGACAACGCCGACCTAAGTTTCTATATGCATGACGGTAATTCAAAGATTCGTCTTTTGCCGTTACCGATTGCCGACCCTAACGAGTTTTTACCAAGTGAAATGAAGCAAACGAGTATACATTTGACAGATAATTTTGTGTTCGATAGTGACAATCAAACTTTGGGCACAGGTGGGTCCAGTGAGGTCAGGAAAATTAGAAGTGCGTACCGACAAAAGGATGTCTATGCTTTGAAAAAGTTGAATATGATCTATGATGAGAGTGCTGAAAAGTTCTACAAGAGATGCTCGAAGGAATTCATAATTGCCAAACATTTGAGTCACAACATAAACGTTTGTAATACCTACTATCTGCTGAAAGTTCCAACGACGACATACACCAGTCGTGGATGGGGATTTGTTATGGAGATTTGTGTCAAAGATTTATTTCAGCTGATGGAGAGATCTGGTTGGAAAAGCGTGCCGTTAAATGAAAAATTTTGTATTTTCAAGCAAATTGCCTCAGCGATCAAATTTTGTCACGATGAAGGTGTTGCACACAGGGATTTAAAACCAGAAAACGTTTTAATCTCAAAAGATGGTGTTTGTAAATTGACAGATTTTGGTATTTCAGACTGGTATCATGTCGAACCACAAAATTTCAATAGTCCAATTAAACAATGCGAGGGGATGATCGGGTCGCCTCCCTACACACCGCCTGAAGTTATGATGTTCGATGCGAAAAAACATTTCCCCGAGAGTATCCAAAAACCATACAATCCACTAAAGATGGATAGTTATGCACTTGGTTTAATATTGATTGCCCTGGTAAATAACATTTTACCATTTTTTGAATCATGCAATACAGATCCGAGGTACAGAGATTTTGAAATATCGTATGAGAATTTCATCAACCACCAAAGCATTCATTTTAGAGACAAAGGTTATCATAAGGGCGGACCAGGTTCAGAGTATAGTTTGGCAAGAGCCTTTAAAAGCACTGATGCATCTCGTGTTGCCTGGAGACTTGCCGATCCAAATCCTGATACACGTTACTCCATGGACGAGCTGCTGAATGACCCTTGGTACCAATCAATAGAAGTCTGCGTCGATGATGGTGATGATCATATATTCAAACCACCCGAGATCAGAAAAAGCTCATCAGACGCGGCCATTAGTTCAAACTCCAATTCAAACTCCAATTCAGATTTTTTTCATAGCGATCAAGAAACCAGTTCCAAAGAGGCTATCGATTATCCGCAGCAATCTTCTAATCCATTTTTGACTATGAAAGCAAGACCAAAACCGAAGCCAAGATCAATGGTTGATATAGCACAGTCACCAGCACAGAAGAACGATCTAACAGTCAAAGTGCCATCGAAGGTTGTCGAAGCAGAAGAAATGGAGGATGCAGAAGAGAAAGGAGAGGCAAATCAAGCTGAAGAGGCAAAACAGACAGAGAGCGGAAAAGCAACAGAAGAGGCGAAGCAAACAGAAGACGCTAAACAAGTAGAAGAGGAAAAACAGACAGAGGACGCTAAACATGCAAAGCAACCAGAAGAGGCTAATGCCGCCCAAGATACAGAGACAACTCGAGATGTACACGAGGCTCATGACGAGAAACAAAATCAGGAAGAAGAGACAAGAAGTGCCAGCTCAAGCGTGTCGGTCAGAAAATTAAGCGATCTGTCAATAACGTCACCCACTTCGCAAAACACGCGACAATTTCGGGGTCGCACATCGACAGGCTCTATAAAAAGCGGAGGGCAGACTAGGAGGAAGAAACATCCAGTACACAACCATCTAGATATTCCAGGCAGTGTAACGTCGTCAGGCACTACGAGAACATACAGCGATCGTACTAAATAATATGTTATATAACCCGGCCTATAATCTAAGACATGTCGTGTCCGACGACCGGCGTCCGAGGCCCCCTCTTTCGGCCACGTTGAAAAATTCACGACTTTGACGTCGAATAAGAAATGGCAGAAGTATATAAGGATCTCTGGCAGACGATAAACAAAACATCAAAGAATCGGTTCCACGTGGTTTTCACGTTTTAAGACAAAGTCATCTGAACAAAATAAAACAAACTAGATTCGGCGAGATGAGTAAACGTGAACGTGATGGTGAAAACGTGGAACACGAGGAGGATCAGGACAAGAGACAGCACAGACAAGACGATGGTAACATAGATGCTGCGCTGCTGGACGAGGCAAACCAATATGATACGGCTACCACAGCCGTGGCTAACGCAACGTACAGGGATTTGATCCAGCACGACGAGGACGAACAACAGCACGAACATGCGGAGCACAGCGGAGCACATGAACACGAGCACGAGCATGAGCACGACGGCCACGACGGCCACGAAGAGCACAAGCAGCAGAATGGACAGGACGGCGAAGAAGAAGACGAGGAGGAGGAGGAAGAAGAGGACATGGATGACAGCGTCAAGGACCCGGACCACGTACCGGAGGAGGCGACCACAATGGACGTGAAGGTAGACGACGAGAACGAGGACGAGGACGACGAGGCCGATCCCGACAAGAAGATCGCTGCTCGCCGTGGCCGCAAGACGGCGCCTTCGGCCGGGAGCGAAGAGTGGAAACGCCAGAGAAAGGACTCGCACAAGGAGGTTGAAAGAAGAAGGCGTGAGAACATCAACCTGGCCATCAACAAGCTGAGTGACCTGTTGCCCGTTAAGGAAAGCAGCAAGGCAACGATTCTCGCGCGCGCCGCAGAGTATATACAGAAGCTCAGGGAGACCGAGAGCGCCAACATCGACAAATGGACGCTGCAGAAGCTGCTAAGCGAGCAGAATCAGTCCCGACTCACAAGCGCCAACGAGAGGCTGCAGGAGGAGTTGGGGAAGGCGTACAAGGAGATCGAGACGCTCAAGGCGGTCATAGCCGCAAACGGCGTGTCTGCCGAGAACAAGGAGAAGGAACAGCAGGAATGAGGCACCTTCTAGCCGTTCGTTGTAGTAGTAGTATAGTAGTAGTTGTGTTGTATATGCCAAATTCTTTCAGGTTTAGTCATCTGCGCGGCGACAAGGCACCGCCCATCAGGAGTCGGTACGGGTATTGTTTGTATATCGCCACTGAACGCACCCGTCTGAGAATGGGTACCTCGACTACTCTTCGTATATATATGAGATCGTTTTAAGCTTCGGCACGGTCATTATCAAAATCAGTAACATCACCATTCACCGGCATCATCTGATTCAAGTAATGGGCCGAGTACAGGCATTATGTACGTGAATTCGGCACTGTAGCACCTTGGAGATTTCAGATCTCGTTTCCATTGTTGGTACTTTTATAGTTCTGACATTCCCTAATTATTTAGTTGTAGGGAGAGGGTCGGCTCATACTTGTTTCGATCTACATATAGCTGATGAGTGAGCCATTTACTATCATTGTGATTTGCGTGAGAAGTGAATACACGCGTCTTTTGTGACTTATGCGTATCTGTGAGCATACCACCAATATTTCATATATAAATATATCTACTTGCTATTACCCGTCATTAAAATATGGAAATATTCACGCCTCTACAGGTACCCCTACCCAATCCTGTGTATATGTCACGTGTAGGTTTGGAACATTGACAACTTCGATGCCTCTATGAGAAAGCTATACATTCCGTTTATGTTTTCACTGTAATATGTTACAGATCTTATGTGATTGCAAAAATACTTCCACGAATCTTCTCAATATTATCTTGTTTTCGTATTATTTCTTATTTTTCTGGCGTGGCAGCATTATCAAGTGAACATCTTGACGTGACCGGAGCGAAAGAAATGAGTGGATCAAATCTGGCTTCAGTAGACGCTGCTACAAATCGTAGGAATAGTGAGTTCTATTAGTGAGCAAGATGACTCAGGATTATGTTAGTAACTACATAGCACAACAGTTGAAGAAGCTTGCGAAGAATAAGGAGGATGAAGAGCCTAACGAGGCCGAGGCAATGTTGCTCTCCTGTGGGTATCAGGAACTGCTACGCAAAGTACTGCTGGAAGCCGATACACAGGCAAAAAGAGATGGCTCGCGAGAAGTTATGGGGCATCATATTGAGAGTGCTTTGGAAGTGATTTTAGAGAGCTGAACTTTGCATGTTCAATGGTGATTCGTATATACAAGCATTAAGAATTAAAATTTTCTGTCCGACTTCAACAATGTGTCTATCATTTGCAGCGCAACTGCTGGTTTATCCTTGTTCATTACGAAAAGACCTTGTAATTGTGCTGTACTTACCGTGATTTCCTTCTCAGCAATAGCCTGTGTGAACTGATTACACAAGACACTTTCTCCGGGATAGAACTTGAGGAACATTTGTTCAACCTGATAAGGTGTTGCATTCCCTATGAACACTTTGTAATCTATTCTACCAGGTCTTAAGATTGCAGAGTCTAACTTCTCGGGGTGGTTTGTGGTCATGAATGTTATTGTTTCTTCAGATGACGTTACACCGTCTAGTGCATTCAATAATCCGCTAAATGTAACACTCGACTGAAAGCCAGTTTCTCCACTTTGTGTTCTATTGTTGAATGCAGCATCGATATCCTCTAGCAGAAGTATGCTTCTTTCCGGCATATTGTTCATCAGATGGTTTAGCCTATCATCAGTCAAATTCCCCTCTGACAAATTCAAGATGCAAATATTGTAGTCCAATTCGCCTGCTAGAGCCTGTATGAAGCTGGTTTTCCCGGAACCGGGCGGACCATATAGTAGATACCCCCTCCTGTACGGGATACCTCTGTCCGAGTACCATTTCCCGTTTTTCATAAATTCATTAACATCACTTAGAATATTACTTTTAATCCCCTGGTCTAGTATGACGGATGGTAAGGCTCTCTTAGCTTTGGGCTGGCCGAACTTCCTCCACTCTGGCCCAAAAGATGTATATATAACAGTCTTCCCCTCTGTACTTTTCAGTGCAATATCCTTCGCTTCGTTCAAGATTTGATTGAAGAGATGTCTGTCCCTGTATAAAGTCGTTAGCGTCACAATTTCGAATGGGGAGCCATTGGTTAGATCCAACATTTTAGAAGAGCGCTCCCTCTTAATCATGATGAAAGCGCCTCTATATCTTATCCAATGATTTCCGGGACCCGGTACTAGTGAAAATTTGGTTGTAACTGCTCCATTGTCATGTTGAACATAATTAGTTCTTACTGATAGATGTTTAGACACTCTTTGAGGATGCTTAGACATCCATTGTAAAAACCAAGCATATGATTTGTCCTTCGATTGAATCTCTAAATCAACAATCATTTGACGATATAACAATCTGCTTGCTTTTATAATCCCAGAGCGAGCAAGGGCAAGCCCAGTACCTAATATCATTAAGCCACCTCCAGCTGCAAAGTATGGATTGTTCTCCATGGCATTGCCGAAGAGATTAGTGAATTTATCTTTCAATGGTATCGGATCATTAAATGCATCGATCGAACGTGCCGAACTGTCTGCGCTCTCGTTCACAGCAGCATTCGTTGGAATTTTACTGTCAGGCATGCGAGCTACTAATCGATTGCAATTTAGTAGGTGTTGAACTTGACTCTTTCAATACCTATATCAATGTATAATATTTCTTCTACTTAATTTCCATTTTTAATAGTTTCCAATTATCTCGCTTTTCAGTAAGCCTTTATTTCAAGAAAAAAAAAATGTTAAAAATGTTCCAAGAGAGTAGGATCGGCGGCGATTTCTCTCCATGTTGGATATTGCATGGGTAAATTATCAGGGAGATACTCCGGATATGCAGCCTCGATGGCTTTCATTAATGCGCTGTAGAAAACTTCATATCCTTCCCCAGAGAAGTGCAAACCGTCACGGAGTAAACGTTTCCAGTTCTTGCCGCCATGCTTTGTGAAGGCAGTATGTAAATTGACAAATGGAACATTTTCTTCCCGAGCAACGATGCTAGCCGCATCTGAATATGTTTTAAAACTCTCGATGTTACGAATACAGCCATTTTCTAATTCTTCAGGAGAATGTTTTCCCCACGCATCTTCATCAGGCATTGCTGGTCCAATGAGAATTGGTTTGATGTCTTTGGATTTCATGATGGAGATCATTTGTCTTATATTTGACTCATACTCTGGCAGTGATATATGTTGTGGCCCCTTGGAGACGGCATCATTTGAACCAAAAAAGATTGTTGCGATGGATATATCAGGTTCGCGGTCAAGAATGGAGGGCAGAATTCTCAATGCCCATCGTGAATTGTACCCCGAGAAACCTTTATGGACAATATCAGCTTTCCTTACGTAAATTTCAGATAGAGCAGGTCCAAGGGCGAAATAATGCTTATTGTCACCTTCATACATAACTGTTTGAAAGGCATATTGAGTGATAGAGTCACCAAATAGTAAAAATTTTGGAGTACTCATTCTCCCTATGTATTGATATTTCAGGAAGGGGCACACATCAAGATTCAAAATGCTAAATTTAAGTGTCGCAAGATAATACAGAGCTTATCTTGTAATTATCACGTGCTGCAGTTCTAAAAATGTATTCAAATTCGAGTCAGTTATATTGGTTATTCTGCTACCACTGTTCTTCTATATTCGTTGATTATGAATCTCCCTTCAGATTTTCGATACTTCCAGTGTCTTGTCGATAGCTACATATATTCTAAGTTAAATCTCGAATAGACGTGCTTAATTACTTATCCTGGCTTTTTTGAAGGCCTTTACTGATGTTGCCCTAATATGTATACACTCTCCTCTCACTACGATGGAAGCAATTATGAGGTCATTTTGTATCTCAAGGACGTCTTTAAGGTTTGCATCTAACAGTGTTGCACGTCGAAGGATATCTATTGTAGGATCCGGACCATCAGGCTTTTATACGGCGTACCATCTGCTCACCAAATCACAAGTCCCATTGCATGTCACGATATGGGAGAAATTATTAGTACCTTTTGGTTTGAGTCGTTATGGGGTTGCTCCAGATCATCCTGAAGTCAAGAACTGTGAAGATACATTCTCAAAATGTGCGAATAACTTCTCCGGGAATGAACACAAACACAGATTTGACTTTATTGGAGGTGTTGAAATTGGTAAACAAGTGCAATTATCACAACTTTTAGCCCATGAAGATGCCGTCATTTTGAGCTATGGCTGTGTCGGAGACCGAAAACTGGGTATAGATGGAGAAGATACCACGAGCGGGGTGTTTAGCAGTCGGGAATTTGTCAACTGGTATAACGGGCATCCAGATTTTGCCCTTGATCCTGCACTAACACACTACGACTGGTCTTCAGTAAGAAATGTTGGAATTATTGGCAATGGTAACGTTGCATTGGACTTGACAAGAATCTTGATCAGTAACAAGGTGGATGAGCTCTGGGGTCCTACAGACATATCACCAATAGCCTTAAATTGTTTGAGAAAAGCACCTATAAAAAACGTGGCGATCATTGCTAGAAGAGATTTTGTACATTCTAAATTTACTAATAAAGAGTTGAGAGAATTATGGGAACTTGAAAGATATGGAATCCATGGCAAGATCAATCCAGAATATTTCAGTGGCGACATGTACGATATCAATTCAATTGGTGACCGTGTGTTTAAAAGGCGTGTTGAGATGTGTACAGAGTATTTGAAACCCTACGGTGAAAGAAACAAGAAGAACTATAAAAAATTTGTACCACCAGCACTGGATGAAAGCAAGACTAAGTTCTGGCAGCTTGACTATTTGAAGAGTCCTCTCAAAATCAACAGCGGTCGAGACGGTAAGATAATGTCTTTGACTTTCTGCAAAAACAGAATAAGTGACGACAATAAAGTCATCAAGCTGAAGGATGAAGAAACCACTTATAAACTGGACCTCCTAATAACGTCATTAGGCTACGCAGGCAAACCACTGAAGGAATTTACAAAGCTTGGGATCAAATTTGACGTAGATCACATGTCGAACCTAAATGGCCGTGTACTAGACACCCATGGTTCGATCTTTCCAAAGCTTTATGCGTCAGGCTGGATTAAGAACGGCAGCAAAGGTGTTATTGCATCGACGATGCAAGGAGCGTTTGAAGTCGCAGACACTGTGATGCATGACATTTCACATGGTAATCCAACAGCTATGTTCGATAATGACATAGATCTTACAGATATCAAACATACAACTTGGGCCGATTGGCAAGTGATCAATAAGAAAGAGTTAAAAGCAGGGCTTAGTAACGGTAAAAAGAGAGTAAAGTACCTAACGAATGATGAAATCTGGCAATGTCTCGAAACAAAATAATCTCAGAGGATCCAAGTACCCATCTGCGTACTCAGCACACAGTATACATATATATAGAATATGCCTTGTAGTACTTCTGCCAGTGGTTCATAAATAGCGGAAACCCAACCAATCAAATCCTTAGGTTTCATTATATACTTATATACGACATTTTAAGTCACTTGCTGTATCTAAGAAAATCAGTCTAGGAACGATGGAAAATGCACTATAGAGATATTTCCAGCAATTCGAGAGCCATAAAAGGGTATTTTCAACCAAAGGGCCTTACTTGAACCATTTTTTGAGTTAAACCAGGCTCTTGAGGCGATACACAACAAATAATGATTGCTAGACGTGCCTTATCCACTTTGATTCCTCCAAAGGTTGCATCCTCAAAAAACATCGGCTCTGCCCCAAACGCCAAGCGTATTGCCAATGTCGTTCAATTTTACAAGTCATTGCCACAAGGACCAGCGGCACAGATAAAACCATCTGGTGTCATTGGCAGATACAAAGCCAAATACTTTGACGGCGATAATGCTTCCGGTAAGCCGTTATGGCATCTAGCTGTCAGCGTCCTAATAATGGGATACTCCTTGGAGTACTACTTCCATTTAAGACACCACAAGGATGGTGCTGCTCATTAGAGATAGTATACTGATCGTTACTCAATGTAACGCACATCACAGCGCAATTAAGATAGGGATTATATACATATAAATATATTCAAGAAACCGAACAAATAAAGAAATTAGAAAACAGAGAAAGATATTTACACATTATCATACATTAAACGCCTATACTTCGCTTATATACATCACCTGTGTGCCTCTCAAGAAGACGTCTGTATTGTAACTTTTCAAAAGCCCGTTGAAGCTGCTTTCGTAGTGCTCCGTTGCACTTGATAGCGCTACATTCATGAATCCATCTATCGACTCTAATCTACCTCTAAATAGCATACCAGAGTATAATTTCACGTTCACTGGTCTTCCGATGATGTCTGACAAAAACTGAGAAGAGACACTTGTGGGTCCTTCTGCTTTTGCTGTAGGTGCTGCCATTCCAGTGATATTAAAGACAAAAGCTAATATGCTGCTCGAAACTTCAGTAACTACTCCTTTGTGCCTCTTCAAAGGGATCTTTCAACTATATATTGCCAATATGGCACTATTGACAGATAATATAAATGAATTAGGCTTATTTTCCCATCTGTTACCCGGAATATGCCGCTTCATTTGAGTTCAAATATAAGAGCATCGCACAGATATTGCATTGAAGTGTTTCTTCAATTGTGCGTTGGATTTGAACTACCTGTAAATTCGATAAATTTGATGCAGACGGGTAGTTACTTCTCTCATGAGCGTACTGTCTTTCGATGTATTTTGATGTTCCAGGTTCAACCGAGAATTCATAGAAACAATATTCGTTCGTCATTTTCTACGCCACTTTCTATGGATGTCAGAATGTGAAGAATGGCACATTACGTTTATAGCTTAAAATCGAAAAATAAGAGAAATCGAAATTGATTTTAAGCACATTCTTTAATTAAAGGTACATCTGATTATATTCTGATCACTTCAATCGTTATTTAATCATACTGCGCTGGTGCTTTGTATATACCAGCAGGCATCGAATTGATTTAATTGAGCTGGTTACGTTTAACCAAGATCGAACTGGGGTAGGCTCAAACACTTTCTAATCGCATTCTAACATGTGTCCCTCTGCGCATCCTCAAGACCCCGAGATTGCTGGTGACACTAATGGTGGAAATACATATCCTAACTGTGTTAGATGTAAGGATGCCATTACATCTGGTCATGCATATGAATTAGGTGATGATCGATGGCATACACATTGCTTTTCTTGCTATCGTTGCGAGAAGCCGTTAAGTTGTGATAGTGACTTCCTTGTACTGGGAACTGGAACACTAATCTGTTTTGACTGTTCAGACTCATGCAAGAGTTGTGGTAAAAAAATTGGCGATTTGGCAATCATACTCTCCTCATCTAACGAGGCTTACTGCTCCGACTGTTTTAAATGCTGCAAATGTGGCGATCAGATAAAGGATTTAAGATATGCTAAGACAAAAAAGGGTTTATTTTGTATACATTGCCATGAGAAACTACTGGCAAAAAGGAAAAATTATGAAGAGAAGAAAAGGAGGTTGAAGAAGACTTTACCTGAAATACCACCATCAACGATGGAGTTGGAAGAAAATCATCCTACAAATTTATCAGAAGCTATAGTTATACCTGAAAAGTCGTCTCGGAGACCATTATCGCCACTTAGAGATCATCAAAGAACACAGTCTTCGCAGTCCTCTTATAAAACGCATCTACGGACTAATAGCGAAAGCGTGATATCACAATACTTAGATGGAAACGACAGCAGCGAAATGTTGGAGGACTCTGAGTTTTCCAATAATGATGATAATAATAATGATACGAAATTGAGCCATAGTCCTGCAAATGGGACAAAACACGAGAGAAATGTATCTATTGATGACATCTTAAACTCAACTTTGGAAAATGACAAAGGTGCTGATGGTGTTCATACACAGGAAATGGTAAAGAAAATCGAAAATACAAGAACTTTGTTAAATAAAACACCGCTGAGGAATAACCATCGTCATAATGCATCCTTCTCTAAATCTCCGATAGACAATAGAAGAGGCATGATCCTTGATAATAGCGACTCCACCTTTGACTTACATGAACCGGATGAGGATTTTTCCGAATCTTCTACAGACGAAGTTCAACATCCAATAACGACTGCAATTAATACTCCAACGGCGATTCAGGTCACAAGCCCAGGGAAAAAAGCTCACGAAATTTTTGGTGCTGGGTCTCATTTGAAGGAATCAAGCAATACAAATGAAACCGATGAACAAATGCTGCCGAATGGAACGTCAGACAAAAGCATCGTAAGCGAAGCAGTTGAAAAAAACACATACAGGGTAGATCACTTAAATGGAGCGTATTCTACGCAGGAAAAAAGGCAAGGGCTGGCTCTAACTTTTCCTTCCAGTCTGTTGGTGCCGCATGATTCTTCCAAGGCAGAGGATACTTTGACGTTAGGTATTGACTCACAAACGCTTCAAACTATAACAAGATCATCAACTCTTCAATCCACATCTGAGTTGACAAACCTATCTGCGGGAGAGCAACCGGTAAGTGATGTAGACCGTTCGAATGTCACACAGCCCATTGCCCACAAGAAGTCACCATCAGAAGACAGTTCTAACACCTTCCTTCTGGATAATAGTATTAATGGAGGCAGATCGATCGGGAGATCTCTGTCAATGAAATCGAAGAATCTGGTAAATAACTTGAGGTCTAGAACTTCCAGTATACTTGACCCCAAGTTAGCCTCTAATTCAAACCCACGGACAAACATTCAAAAGTCACCAATTTCGACGCCCCCTTCTTCAAGCCCATTTTCTTCAAGAGCAGATTCTTTTGATACACACTCTGGCTGGGGAGTCTCTTCGAATAACGAAAAAGACGCTCAAAGAAAATCCCCTTCGGTTCCTGTAAGGCGTTTTACCACAAGAGGCCGAAGTGATGGTACAGCACCCGCTGACAACAAGCCTGCTAGTATTGGCTCCAATTTCGAGTATACCGCCCATGAAAGATCGCACAGCAACACTAGTGCTAACAGTGGTATCAACGTTTCCATGTATAGAACACCGCCATTAGATGGTACGCCAGCTTTTAGTCGAAACTCTCTTTCTGAATCGGGATCTCATTTGAGGAATACGAGCTGGCAAGCAAGTGTTCTCCCTGTTAGTAAGGAGGAAAGTGATGAATCTCTCAAAGGAAACGCAGACAATGAAGATGAAACTCTCTCTCAGAAGAAGATTGCTGAGACTGAACTTTATTTGAAAAAGTTAAAATCGGAAATAGGTAATTTAGAATCTAAAAAGACTATTCTCACAAATGATATTAATTATTTGCAGGCAAACAAAGACTCGCTTACACGAGAGATTAGTTATATCAAGAGCCACAAGGAAAACTTTACATCTTTAGAATCGTTGGAGCAGACATCAGAGGATTTAGAGGCTCAGAAAATGAAAGAGTCAAACTCTGATAATACCTCGCCTGCTAAACAACTAGGTACAGCGAGTATCGTAAGACCAGCAGCTAAGCCGCGCTTTTGGAAAATATTTTCGGGCGGAAAACAGCAAGGTAATCCTACCTCTCAAGGTCAACAACAGTACTACCAGCAACAGAATGCACTTGCATCCAATGGGGCTCAGAGCACATCTTTATCTTCAAGTTCCAGTCATGCTGCATCCGGTAATAGAATAGAAATTTCAGCGCCAGTATTGCAGAATCCAAATGAATTCAGTGATATGAAGCTGCTACCAATAACGAATAAATCATTTTCATCAAGCAGTTCCCAATCGTCTCCATCAAAACAAGAAGGAACCATTTTATATGGATCAACGTTGGTAGCTAGGTGCGCCCACGAGCAAAGTTCGATACCGAAACTGGTACTTGAATGCATTAAGCAAATAGAGAGTAATGAAGAGTTCATTAAATCTGAAGGTATTTATAGAAAATCAGGCTCGCAGCTTTTAATTGAGCAAATAGAAAAAGAATTCGTTGCCTCTGATGCGAATCTTTCTCCCAGACTCGAAGAGTTATTGAACGAGGATGTTCATGCTGTGGCTGGTGTTCTTAAAAGGTACTTGAGAAAATTACCAAACCCTGTTTTATCGTTCCAAATATATGAGCCCTTGATCAGTACTGTGAGAGAGGGAAAACTAATGACAAATCTCCCTCTGAAAAACGGAGGAAACCAAAAGTCTAACAGTGCACACTATGAAGGTGCAATAGAATCCATATCTAAGATCTTGAGTCATCTGCCAGTTGAACATTATGAGCTGTTGAAATTCTTGGTTCAGCATATCCATAGAGTAACGACCTTCAGTGATTATAATTTGATGAACTTGTACAATCTCTCGCTAGTTTTTGCTCCTGGTCTTATTCGTGATTACGATGGAGAAAAGGATATCATAGATATGAAAGAGAGAAATTATGTAATCGGCTTCATTGTGGGAAACTATACAGACATTTTTTAGAAGTTTAGTAATGAATTTGAATATTGATTTACTTGTCAGCGTTAGCTTGTCATTAGAGTCGTGTACAAAGTGTATGCATGTTATAAAATGATATCTGGAAACGGTGAAAACTTTGTTTCACTGTATTTTTTTAAGTTCCGGTTTCGAGTACATTTCTATTCTTTTATTTCCAGTTCTCAATAAGTGTTCAATTGTTGTGAAATCTTTCTTAGAGAGACTTTTGTACTTACTAAATTCTTCATGAATATATTTGAAAAATCCTGGCCTATTATTGACAGGCTTCGTGTAAGCAACTCTAATGCAGCTCCTATAAAGATGCAGGACTTCTTTCTGAAGGCCACTTAGTCTCTTTACCATTGTTCAAGGCCTTGAAGGTTTGCTTCATGTATTGTAAATTTAGTTTGCTGTTATAGTATGGGGAATGAGCTTTTTAAAATTTACAATTGTCATTATATTTTCGATTTGTGTAAGATGTCTGTCAGACGGTTAACATGAAAAAAAGTCCCTCCGTTCAAAAAAAGAATTAAGCTCCAATTAAAAAATGGATCGTTTCCCTATTACCAAATTATCACGCCCAAATTACTGTAGACCAAAAAGTTTAGTGCTACGGCAGAAAAGAGTAGCACTTCAGCTCTAAATGTATATAAGTATAAGCTCATTCACTAGATTCTGCGGGCCTTATTTTGTGCACGGTTGAAGGTCAGAATCCTTGCCAATGGCAGGGAGGTAACTTCAATCGTCAAGTGATAGGCCACTATGTTTTGTCTCGTATCATGTTCTCCGCGGCTAATACGATGCCTTTTCATTAACTAGGTCCCATTACGAACCGTTTGGGGAGCCACAAGCTCAAGTTAAAGGCATCGTGGCCAAAAAACAGAAGCATAGTCTCAACTATGATATGTATCAGAAACCTATGAAGAGAAATCAATGAGAAGCCCGGTTACGCAGCACAATATAACCTCCGCAAATGGGATAGCGTGGATGGTATGGCGGCACATATTCCAGAGCCGATAAGCAAATTTCGTCCTGCTCGATTGAGAGCAAAAGGTACATTTGCAGTCTTCAGACTTCTGGTATAGTGCTTTAAATCGTTTTGTGCATCGTCGGTTTAGAGCATAGCAGTAGTAGACATATTAATATTAGTATTTATATAGACATCTGTGATTATATGAAAATGCAATTAAGTTCAAGATCTATTTTTAAGGTATGCTTCATACCCTATATCTTCCAATTTTGCGGCTTTCTCAAGAACTTCAGTCTCTTGTTTCAATAAGAAACTTTGCATCTTTTGATGTAACGACGCATCAAATGCACCAATCAGACGTATTGCTAGTAAAGCTGCGTTGGTACTGTTATTTATGGCAACTGTTGCAACTGGAACACCTCTTGGCATTTGGACAATCGAGTGCAAGGAATCGACACCATCTAAGCAAGAACCCTTTACGGGCACCCCAATCACTGGTAGCGGTGTCATTGCAGCGACCATGCCTGGTAAATGAGCAGCACCACCTGCGCCTGCAATAATAGCTTTGATTCCACGCTGTGAGGCTTCGATAGCGTATTTGCTCATCCTGTGTGGAGTACGGTGAGCAGACACGATTGTAACCTCAAATGGTACTTCAAACTGCTTCAACACGTCACAAGCCGCAGACATTACAGGTAAATCAGAGTCAGATCCCATAATAACGCCAACCATTGGCCTTTTAATGGATTCTCTACTCATTTCTTTCACGGCAGACATCCTAACTGGCTCATTAGTCTTACCAATGATGTAAGAAAGTCTTCTTTCACATTCTTCCATAGACGAAGCGACAACGTTGACATGACCCATTTTTCTCTTTGGCCTTGATTCCTTTCCATAAAGGTAGACAGAGGATCCAGGAGTTTCTAGTGCTCTTTGGCAAATTTCTAGCTCTTTATTTTTCTCGTTTTCATCACCTAATATATTTAACATGATAGCATTGGTTTCATAAGTAGATAAAGAAGAGAAGTTTTTTGGCATTGGCAGATTTAGAACTGCCCTAATATGAGCTTCAAACTGCGAGGTGACGCAGGCATCGATAGTATAGTGACCGGAGTTGTGAGGTCTTGGTGCAATTTCGTTGATCAATAATTCCCCGTTCTCTAAATAAAACATCTCAACACCAAAAATACCACAGCCGGGAAATCCCTTTATCGCATTCTCTGCAAGTAGTTTTGCCTTCAATTGGATTGAGTCTGGAACTCTTGCTGGTGCGTAACACAGAAAACATATATTATCCTTGTGGATTGTCTCGACCACTGGGTACGAGAAAACACGACCATCGATGGAACGAACGATCATAACCGCCAATTCTTTAGAGAAGGGGGCCCATTTTTCGGCATAAAGCGGACGATTTTTCAAAAATTCCAAAGATTCAGGGATCATTTCCTTATTTTTGACTACAAAATTGCCCCTTCCATCATATGCCATGGTCTTGGATTTCAACATGAAAGGAAACCCTAATTTCTCACCAATCTCGCTCAACGAATCGGCATCCGCGGAATCGACTGATAAGCTTTCGGTCACGGCAATTTCGTTCTTGATCAAATGCTCTTTCTGCAGAAACTTGTCTTGGATCAGTTCGATAGTCTCTGGCGATGGATAGATCTGCAATTTTGGGAACTTTTTCTGCAGATTTTTCAACGTGGGCACATCCACATGTTCGATTTCGACAGTCAAAACGTCACACTTAGCAGCGATCTTTTCAATATCCTCCGGAACGCTGAAGGAGCCGTCCACATGCTCACAAACACTATTGATCTGTTTTGCTGGCGAACCAGGTGAGTCCAAAATGACTGTTTTCACATTCAATCTATTAGCAGCTTCAACGATCATGCGGCCTAATTGACCGCCACCCAAGATACCGACTGTTCTCGAATCCATTCCTCTTCACGTTCTATTAGATGCGTTCCCTATCTCACTCCAGAAAACGTGGATCAGATGTTTGTATGAGGTTATGTGGGCCTCTATGAGTCGATGCTATGCCAGTTATCTTTTTTTTTTTTTCCAGAAGTCCATATCTCATTAATATGATATTTTTCAAGGCGAGAAAGAAGTCAAATCCGGCGATTAGGGCAGCTTACAAGACAAATGATACGGCCCCCTCTACTTTGTATGAACCATTAACTGGAGCATAGGCCCTGCCGTCGCTATGGAATGCCACGATGGTGTCTTGTGAGATTCTAACACAATTATGTGCACGTGACATGGTGTGACTTTCACGTGCTCCACAAACCATGTAAATGCTCAATGTGGACTCACATGTTGGGAATTTCGATTATATCTCACTTCCGTACAGCGAAGCCGGATACCTTCACGGCTGGAAGAATCTGAGAATCTGTTGAAACGCTCATCGGCTAGAAACGGGCGCACAGGGATGTGTGAAGCTGCCGCATGTGCCTGCATGTGCCTGCGTCTTCCAGAAAAGGTGACATTTTCCGCGACTATCCGTTATTTTCCGTTATTTTCCGTGGTTTCCCGCGCCTTGCCGTGATCTCTGCAGTGGCAGTATTGTAGAATTGAATCTCGATCTGGATCTCGCTTACAGCCGGAAAATCGAGATACAGGCATTTTCTTAACAAAAGAGATAAATGGAAAAAAGGCTGTTGAATAATACCCTTGAAAGATGTTCAAATCCCAAATGTATAAAAGGTTGCCGATATTTCAATCATCTATCCCAAACAGCTGGCCAGTTAGCACGTGGTTTATAGCAATAGTTCGCCTTCGATACAGCAGGTTAAGTGATAGTTATGACGCTTTCTAAATTAAATCAAGGGTCGGGGAGTGGTGCCTTTTCCGCGGTGGCTGACAAAATACCATTCGGTGAATACATCTTGAGACGTTTGGTTTCAATTGGTACGAAGTCGGTGTTTGGTGTTCCGGGTGATTATAACTTGAACCTATTGGAATATTTCTATGAAGAGAACTTGGAAAACGATATCAAATGGATTGGGTGCTGCAACGAATTGAATGCAGCTTACGCGACAGACGGCTACAGTCGGTACACAAACAAGATCGGTTGTTTAGTCACTACGCTGGGCGTTGGGGAATTAAGTGCAGTCAGCGGAATAGCCGGTGCCTGCTGTGAAGATGTCAAGGTTTTGCATATTGTTGGAATCGGGAAAAATGAGTTCTCTGATGATCCCCAAGTGAGAGCTCACAACATGCACCACATGTTGCCCGATATGTTTGATGGAAACTTGAAGGGGCCTAACCATAGAATTTATTGCGACATGATCAAGGATAGGGTATCGTGTTCGACAGCGTATCTAGATGATATATCGGTTGCATGTGATGAGGTTGATAAGGTTATTAAGGATATCTACAGATATTCGAAACCAGGGTATTTGTTTTTGCCTACGTCTTTTGTGGATCAACTGGTGGAATCGAGAAATTTGCTGTTAGAACCAACAATTACTGCTGATAAGGAAAGACTGGTGACGTCTAAAGATGATGTCGAACAGATTACCAAATTGATCCTTGACTGTTTGTACAGCAGTCACACGCCTGCTATATTGGGCGATATTAGGAGTGATAGAGCAGGCATCAACAAACAACTGAACGAATTTGTCGAAATGAGTAATCTCTGGAACTTCTCCAGTGTCGCTGGTAAATCCATTTTGGATGAGTATGGAGAAAACTTTATGGGTGTTTATAACGGCAAATGCAGCTTGGATTCAGTTAGAAAGAGATTCTTATCCTGTGACTTAATCCTGAATTTTGGTATAGATATCAATGAAAATAATTACGGATTTTTTTTCTATGATTACAAAGAGGACTCGAAGTTGATTCAATTGCATCCTACTTATGTTAGGTTTTTTGACAACAAGACGAAGAAGGAAGAAATCTTCAAAAATGTTAATTTTGTTGACATTTTAGCTCGCTTGATTCAAACTCTTGATGTTGGGAAACTTGATCTACAATATGATGCATCCGTCAAATCATTCAGCAATGATGAGTTGATAGCACCTGAAACTGATCATGGTTTACCTAATATTACCCAACCATATTTGCAGAAATATCTGCCCAATTATTTAAATCCAGGCGATGTCATCGTTTCAGACACCGGATCTTTTCAATTTGCGTTACGTGACTTCAAATTACCTACACAATCAAAATTTATTACTCAAGGATTATACTTAGCCATTGGTACTGCCTTACCTATGGCTTTAGGAGTTGGTATCGCTATGCAAGACTACCCAAGATCCCATATCTTCAATAAGAGCAGAGTCCCAAAGGACTATCATCCTAAGCTAATTCTATTTGAAGGTGATGGCTCAGCCCAAATGACTATCCAAGAATTGAGCACAATGATTCGTTATAAAGTACCAATGGAGATATTCTTACTAAACAACAACGGTTATACAATTGAAAGAGCCATTAAAGGCCCAACAAGATCTTATAATGATATTATGCCATGGAAATGGACTGCACTTCTCAAAGCGTTTGGTGATTTTAATGGCGAATATACAAGAAGTGAAGTTTTGGAAACTCGGAAACAATTTGAAACCAGGTTGGAAAAACTGAGATTCAAAGCCCAAAAGGGTATTGAACTTCATGAAGTTAAATTGGGAACTTTTGATATCCCAACACAATTAGCTCAGATGGTTGCCAGCACGTCAACTTGATGAATGGAAGACCTATGTTCTTTTGTCCTTCTTTTCTGTTCAATTTTTATACATTCGATGTTCTTTCTGTTAAATTTTTTGTCTTTTCGGTTTCTGTATCTTTATGATCATTATCTAGCATTGATTTAAATGATCTCTCTGTTTTTGAAAGTCTGATCTCGTAGTTCATAAAATCGTTGCGCTGCTGCAGTTTCATGCAATTATAAACAACTTGAAAATAGGGATGCAAATTCTGCTCCAACATCAGCTGCCCGATAACGTGACTCTCTATTAATTTTAGAATTTTTAGAGCTGTGTTTTTTGAAGTTATAATCAATTGTTGTAGCCCTTCAAGATCCATTTTGGTAGACAAGGAAGAATCATTTGAAAGAGTCGAAGAGATCAACTTACTTGTAGAGACTGATGAAATCGAATAGGTTTCTGAGCCTGACCTTATTGAGGAAGCTTCCATCGAATGATCTAGCGCCTTATGATTTCCCAAATTGAGCATCCACTTAAATGCTGCAGATTTTGGTCTTTCATTGACACTACTCGCCGGAGTTTCCTCCGGAACTGCAAATACCGGTGGTTTTTCTCTTATATCAGAGTTCAATAATAATGGCAGTATAAACAGATTTAAACTTCTGTCCCTGCCAAAAGTTTCAGCGGCTGTATTCGCAAACCGATTGTCGACTAAATGTAGCCATGAATTATTCACTCGGAAATTTGAAATAAGGTCCTTTGTTGTATTGCTGGCAGCGTTTGTTGATGAATATGGGTCTGTATCCGCCGTCACAAATGGGAAACTCAAACAAACACTCATAAACATTTCCAAACTGTTGTTTCCGGTAGAGAGAAAGCTATGTATATCATAAAGAGCATCATTGAGTTTTGTCACCAACTTAATGCTCAGGGGCGGATAATGATTTTGTTGGGTATTCCCTGATTCGAATACCATATCTATTACTTCAGAAAAAGTATCCAAAAGTCGTACCACCCTCATGGTCTCATTGTTATATAAATCCTCAAAAATGACGAAGTCCTTATAGGAAACAAGGTACTCATCCAATAAATTCTTGTTTGTGGTAAAAGTATAATCTTTAAAAAGATTCCTATTTAGCAATTGAAATAGATTAAGTTTTCTTAGAGCCTTTATTGTAGTTGCATTATCTGGCTTTTCATGCGAGAGAATTTCAAAAAAACTTGTCATTAAACACTCCTCCGGAGCACTGTCCATTGCTGGAAAATTATGAGTACTTCTTCTATTTAGCATTTTCTTAAATGGCATAGAGTCCCATTTTTTATTGTGACTATTGAATCTTTCCTTATTAGACTCAAAGAGCGTGTCCTTGTCCATGTCATAAAAAAAATCCCACAAATCATATTGTAATTTAAACATTGGATTAGCAGTTCCGATAATGGCAAAGGTATTTGAGCTGTTGAGCAACGAAAGGTGTTGCCTGATCGAATCTATCATGCCGACTTCTGTATAGGGCAGAATCACAATGGGACCATTTCGGTAATATCGAGCTGTGTTTTCTGAGCTGAAACAGCTCATTAAACTCCCCAAAGCTATGACAAATTGGCATATTTCGTTTTTCGGAATTGAATTTGAATTCAATATAATCTTGAATGACGTATTATCGGCATTCCGTTTCCGTAACAATGGAATTAATTTCACCATGAGCTTTGCCACTAAGTCGTGATACTTGATCTCGATATCTAAAGGTGCGTCTCTTATTAGATCAATTATGAGTGGAGTTCTCTTAAAGTTCTTGAATGGTTCCCGTGGTTTGTAAACATCGTATGTGATGCATAAGTGCCCTTTTATTATCCCTATTTTGTTGCCGTACTTATCACAATCCGGTACCTGTAAAAATTTTAATACTTCATTTTTGCTTTCAGAGCCATTATCAAGTAAATCTCTCAGTGAATCTGCCGAATTAATCCCTAGGAATATGTTTTGCAGTATCTTGTTATCATGAATTCGTTTAACAAAAGATAGATCGATGCTGTTGATCGAATTGTAGAAGTCGATGAGAAATGGTATCGTAGTTTCAAATGTCTCGTAGCGCATCAAGTTCTCCAATGTGCGTTGTATTATTGACTTAAAACTCCTGAAGCATTTCAATTTCGTCCCAAACGCGAGAGCTTTTATCTTGGCACCTCTGGCATCCTGTGTGTTTTCTTCAGCTATAACAACATTTAGAAACACAAGTGTACTTTCAGATTCACAACGGTCGGAAGGAAACAACTCATAACATTTCGTGTCTGGGTTCAAATAAAGCATGAAAACCGTGAAATCGGCTCCTGTCGACAGGTCTTGTTCCACATTGCTTGGGATCATTAAACTAGCGAGTAAAAGTGCACTTTTCGATTGATCTGCCGCATCAATAGGTGACTCAAACCCTGGTATATGGTGCGGATACTGGTATTTCAAAGTGTGACCGTATTTATTATCAAAGTCCGCTGTAATCACATACTCCACATTTGATTCTGCCGGTGTATATGACATGTCTTGCGCTTCTTTCATCATATTTTTGGTATTACTCTCATAACTTAGAGTCAACGATTTGCGCCACTTGTTGCCCAGAGGTTGCTCAAAATCTTTACCATATGAATTATTTGTAGAATCTTTAAACAGCTGAATTCAGGAATTTTACTTTTGTAATTTCTCATTAATTTTTCAAGTCGATGGATCTGCTGTGTCGCTTCGAGAATTTCAAAAAAATCGGGGCAGGCTGCAACTGATAAGATCTGTAAGGTATTTTAATCGTTAAGAGTGGTATAAACAGTTAACAATACTATAGGGGCTACTTAGTCTAACTAAGTAGCACTAGATATGGTGTACTGTGTAAGGTGTTTGTTTGCTGCATGTCAATTAATTGGTACCCTCCAACTTTAATTACAGTCCGTCATTCTTCCCTTAGGCAGCTATGCTCGAAAACGTAGATTGAAACTAAAACGGCTTAGACAAGTGTGTGTCAATATTCCAGTGACACATTGAGCTTGGTGTAGCTCCCCTTGCAAGGGGCTGAACCGTTGCACCAGCAAAATTTGGTAAGAGCTCTTTATGGAGCTTACAAGAGCTTATAAACGCACTCCTAAGGCACTTTGCAACTAGTTACGCACTAAAAATGCGCCCTTCCGATGTAGTTTTTATTATTTAGATGTTTTATGTTGGTGCGGTGTATTCCGCCACTTCTTGCTAGAAAAAGGCTATAGTCGACCTTAAAAAGACACCTCAAGCAAACCAAGCGGACCTAAAAGAATTTCAGATACAGAAGCTCCAGAACAGTAAGGCGTTTCCAACGTTTGAATCACACAGGATGTTCAGAGATAGAACAAATCTTTTTCTCTCTTATCGCCGTACTTTTCCTCATAATATCAAGTATACAAATTCACAAACATTGGATAAGAATGGTCTCTTAGAGTTGCAGAATGATGAGGAAGGTTTCCCCATGGTAGATTTATCAGTCAATCATAAACCTGATGCGTTGCCACCCCAATTTGTCGATTTGACCCAGGATATAGATGAAAATCTTGTTCAAGTTGATAGACTTATGAGCCAATTGGCAAAATTATATCGAAAGAACTCGCTACCAGGTTTCCAAGACAAGAGTCATGATGAGAAGGAGATTGAAGAGATAAGTTACAAGGTGATTCAACTGTTTCAAAGATGCTATAACGTTATGAAGAAGCTGCAATACGTTTTTGAAACGCAAACACTTAATGGCAAGCGACTTCAAAAGGGTGAATTAATAATATTGGACAATCTACAAAAACGATATGCTCAAAAAATTCAGTCAGAAAGTAACAAATTTCGAGTACTCCAAAATAACTACCTGAAGTTCTTGAATAAGGATGATTTAAGGCCACTATTTCCTAAAAATGATGAGTCTTCTCAGATTTTGTTGGAGGAAGAAGAACAGGAAACTCAATCCAACGATATAGAAGCGTATTCAAGACGAACATTGCAACAACAGAAGACTACTAATGATCAAGCAACACAGAGATTCTTGAGGGAACGTGATGAAGAAATTACTCAGCTGGCTAGCAGCGTTCTTGAAGTAAGTACAATCTTTCGGGAAATGCAAAATTTAATTATCGACCAAGGAACAATTGTGGATAGAATAGACTATAATTTAGAGAATACAGTAATAGATTTGAAGGAGGCCAATAAGGAGTTAAATCAGGCCACTCATTATCAGCGAAGGACCCAAAAATGTAAGGTGATATTACTTTTATCACTATGTGTTATGGCTTTATTCTTTATTGTGATGCTTAAACCCCATAGCAAGCACTCTTCGTCGACTTCAACAACGTCCGATCCAGCCTCTTCAAATTCAATACAAACCGCGCCTGCTATGGCAACTACCACAGATGAGATTGAGGTCAGCGACGATATAAGTCCAAAAATCCTGCGGTGAATAATGGGCATTTCCTATTCGAAACTTAATCGCATACTGTTAGAAAAGGGAGAGACAGCGATTCTTGGCGGCTCTTGGCTGCATACCTCGACATCTACAAACGCAAGCTCATTCTTAAACCTTAACCAGTTATACGTATACAAATATATAATCTAAACCATTAATACCTTTTCCACATCTTACCTGAAACTATATGGATTTTGACCTGCAAAAGAAGACGCAGGGGGCAAATTACTTGCGTTCATTCTTTTCTTGTAAGCTGGTTTATAATGAGCGGAAGTTGCTGCTGGTCCAAACTTGGCGGGCTGTACATTGTTGTAGTTGTTTTGTGGACCATTCCCATAAGCATTATATTGTCTTGGCCGGTTATAATGTTGAGTTTGAGGATAATACTGCTGAGGAATAGGTTGTGTTTGAGGATAGTACTGTTGGGGAACAGTTTGTGAATTAGGATACATCCTTCTAGAAGCTTGTGGGATAAAATTTGGATTGTTCTGTAAAAGATCAGATGAATCTGGACCAGCAGACCTGTTAATTTGTGGCAAACGTTGTTGTTGATTGGCGGACGGATAGTTATGTGGTTGGCCGTGAGGTAGCGGATAAAATTGGTTCTGAGGTACTCTCTGTGAAATAGAAGTAAAGTCTGAGCCGTTGTCACTCGCGGATCGCAAGTGCTTAACTGCGTCTATTTCTTCGTCAGAAAATGAATCCTTGATTATATCCTTCAAGACACCGTGAGGGTCCCTTTGTTGCTGTTGCTGACCGTTATTCTTATTGGAATACTCAGATGAGGCCAGTGAAAGTGCAGTTGAGTAAGGTTTCTTTTGTTGTTGCTCCAGACTACCATTTATAGCAGAATAAGCTGCATGAGAATTCTTATCATCAAAGTCACCATCAGAGCCATCCATTTTTTCTTTGCTTATAGACGACTGATCCGTGGTATCAGTGTTCACTTTGAAAACTGCATCCTGTTTATCAAGATTTCCGTAGCCGTAATTTGGTAAGACTAAAGGCTTTTCTGAAAGCGAAGTCATTGTGTTATCTCCAGTCATCTCATTGTAGAAATCAACATTCTTATTTGGAGAATCAAATTGGCTCTCATCTACGTCATCTTGTTCGACAATGCCACGTAGTTCTTCATCATCCGATTCAGCATCTTCGCTCTTTGCATCAGAATGAGCGACAAATATTAGTGGTATTACAATCAATGGTAAAACTGCTGCAGGAATCAGCAGCCACGAGCACCAGGTTATATGTGGGTAGAATAGTAAAAATATAACCACGCATACCAACGCAGACACCAAAAACGAGATTGTTGCTAACACGAGATTGATCGTAAACAGTACAGCGGAACTAGAGCCACTGAGTAAGCTGGTCACAAATGCGACAATTATAGATAGCATCGAAAAGAAATTAAGGCCTGCCGCAATGGGCGTGACAATCAAAATCTTACCCAAAGTTGTTCTTGCCTTAGTGGACATCTTCCAGTCACTATCACTGCTATCGTCGGCATCAACAGGTGAATAGATGGCACTCGCTGTTGTACAGTCACCACTCTTGCAATATCCAAATACACCATATGTTACATCATCATATTTCGACAAACCTATCTGTTTGAAAACGGGAGCTGTGACGCTGCAAATAATTAAAAAGGCGACTGCTGCAAATTGCAATACTATAAGTATTGAGAAAAAAGTTCGAGTTCTTGGTAGCATAACTATACCAGTGTTGTTGTTGAAATACGCTACTTTTCGAGTCTTGGAAGTGGTTGCTAGAAGCTAGGAAACTTTTAAAATTTCACAGTCAATATCTATGTTACATATCTAACGCATGATAAATTTCGAGTCCAATGTGTCGAAACACATCCTGCAATCAATTACGAGAAACTTTATGAGCCACCGACTCTATCAGCTGTACAAAAGCACCCGATTCGAAACCGAATCCTCTTCCCATGCTTCTGCGAACCGATGCTTATCAAAACCAACGCCATATTCATTATTTCTATTTTAATCCAGACGTGTTTGATGTAAAAAATAGCATGGCTGTGAGAAACAATGTGCGACGCGCCGCGTTTTCGAAACGGCTCTCAGAAGACATCGTAGAAAAAAAGGATGCAGACGATGCTGACACTAGACTCTCATTCCTCTCGAAGTGAAGTGGCTGGTTTTTCGCGTCTGGTATGTTTCTTGTGAACAGCGATGGCCACGGGGCTGCTCTAAGGTATTGTACTATACATGCATTTGCGATAACGAATAGCATGCAGCACTTTGGTGATCATAGTTTAGTTTGCTTCTTCTCTTTCAAAAGAGCCTTTTTTAGGCTTGACAAAAAATTCTCCCGGGGGCGATTCGAACGCCCGATATCAAGATTACTTTGTATATCACATTACAGTCTTGC
The DNA here is from genome assembly GCA_030572985.1 of Zygotorulaspora danielsina. NCBI lineage: Eukaryota > Fungi > Ascomycota > Saccharomycetes > Saccharomycetales > Saccharomycetaceae > Zygotorulaspora > Zygotorulaspora danielsina. Next base: position 858,309 of record JAJMCL010000005.1, read on the forward strand.
GCCTTAAACCAACTTGGCCACCGAGAGTAGTTATGGTTATGTGTGGTTTCGAGTGGTAGCTATATAGGATATATATCACAGTTGGCGTCAGCATCCAACTGTATTCTTTGTTGAGCTCTAATTCAGTTAAGTGAATATACTTCGATAAGGATTAGCCTTATCCAGTTCTTATTCAGTAGTACTGATCCGTTGCCGACGTTCCCGTTGTCG